>JAODUP010000080.1:175000-435000 GCA_025642065.1 Paralvinella palmiformis | reverse complement strand
GACAAACCGACCAGTTGTCCATTCCGACCAGCCTACGCCAATCCGTTTCTTTTACGAGCAATAAATGACTGTAGCCGAGTCGGATCACTTGTGTAAATCGTTGGGCAATTGGAAGCCGACACCATTGACCTGAGTATGTAGAGGTTTTACTGTACACAGGCGAATGAACAAAAAAGTTCGTCTCGTTTATTAAGAGTGTAATCGCGTTATGAAATGTTCCGTAAAATGAAATGGAATGAATGATTAACAAATCAAAACATTACACAATTTAAAACGGTGGAGATACAAATATTTGATTATAGAAAATAATTAATGACGAGCAATTTCGGCGTGATTGAGCTGAGAACTTCGGCTTAAAACAGTCAAGCGTTTTACATCCAATAGCATCTTTTTTCTGGATGATTTTTGGGATGATCTTTTTCTGGCTCATCCAAAACTACAGAAACGTTAAATGTTCTGTGATCTAGTAGCCGTTTAGCTGTTGATATACTTGTTGGTGTCGGCTCATAACGCCCTAATGGCGGGGTGGCATCGATTTTCCGGATCACTTGTGGGGTAGACGAGTTCAGCCTAACACGGGATCAGATGGAGTGTTCAGATGATCTACTCCATTTAGCCATATGTACAGCAGGCGTGGGGCAGCCTAATCGTAATCGATTACTTGATCTCGAATAATCGTAATTTCCACAGATGGAATGTAATCGTAATCAATTATATTGTAAATGTAATCATATTCAACGATTACTTTCACGATTACACAAGGTATTTCATTATTTACCATGTTATATCGCGCCAAAACATCTATGTGTGGTTACATTCACATCCCAACATGAAATGAGTTTCTAAACTGTATTTTTTGTATACATTCTAATTATCCTATATACTATATATATCTTACCTGGTTGTAGTGACGTCACACCTGATGTATTTCGCTACCCAATATATATATATATATATTTCCCAGGTATTGTACACAGTATCAGATAAACTAGTACATATCAGTTTATTATGGGTTTTTATTGGAAAATAGGAAATACTGAAATGATGGACGTCACTGAATATATTATTATTAGTTATTAAATGTGGAAGATGGCGGGCTTCGGGTTACGTAGATTACAGGTTTAGGTTGAATATAGCCTATCTATTGTATTAATTATTAGTTTATAGTATTGAGTAATTAAAAAATTAGATGACCAGATGTCCATATTGTATGGTGACTACGTGATAATTTAGCTTAGATTGTACGAACTTATATTATAATATTTGTGTGTTTACACAAACCTTTAAGTACATGTTTGTGTATATTTTGTTGTTGTTGTTATCACTTAAACTTTACTAAGTTGATATAATATAATAAATACTTCCATATATATATATATATATATATATATATATCGGTTATTTATTATAATTGTGTTGTTTATAAATGAAATGATGAAATCGTATAACTATCTTACAGGGAAACTCTATCCTCAGTGTGTATGTGTGTTTTAGCTGTGTATAATAAGGCACAGGCACAGAGAATCTCGAACTGTGAATTCAAACTCTGAACGTTTCTTCAGGGGACTGAAGCTGTCATTTTCTATACACTCATTAACCTTTTAAATTTACTTCCTAAACCTATATTATTTCTATTTGATTCTTTTGTCTCAGCTGTAAGTTTATTAATTAAGAATTAATATCTTTACTGTTGTTCGTGAACAAAAACAATATTACTAATGTTCCGAGTAACACTTAAGAAATGTCAATTTACCAATTTATAGTATTATACCAGTGTCGTCTGCTATTGTTTCTACCCCATAACCGTAGTTGATCTGACTTTCACCAGATGGCGAGCATCAGTTGAGAAGGGTCTTACATTTCGCGAATGCATAATTGAGAGAGTGCATTTATAGATTTTTGCGCGAGCATGTTGATCCTGTATTCTATCCCGTACTTTACAAAAAATAGACCTTACAATTTTTCATGGCTGTGCTGTGCTGGGACATAACGTGACGTTTCCGATATGAGACTTTTTCACTAAGTCGACCAAAACCACTGTAGACGGAAGTGGCCGGTTATATCAGGCTCGGCTTTATCGTGTTTGCTGGATTAATAAATCTTTTCCACAAATATATCTGTAACAACAAACCTCGGTGAACCCTATTTTAGTATGAGATCGGCAAAGCAGCGGTCGTGTTACGAGAACGATTTCATTATCAACCGGAACTGACGTAAACAACGTGTTGGTGTTTGTCTCGTAGCTCCACTGTTTATTCGTATATTAATTATTGATTTTTTAATTAATGAGTGGCGATCTATTGGTAATTTCCCGTCGCGTTGATTGCGTCACATATATCGCGAGGCGTTAACCAATAAGATGTTCGGTGTGTAGACACGTGATTAGTTCAGCGTAGACCCGATATGGTTTATAACTTCCACCCCCACACATATATTTCAGGCCGTCGTATTGATAGCTAAACTTTTTGAAGGCGAAATGCGAATTATCTCACTCTCGAGTCTCATTTCGGAACTGATGACCACGTCTGATGTGTCAGCTACTGATAACAAAAGATAGCAGGCCGTTGTTGACACTTTAAGTCATTGTTGGACGAGATGCTAACATGGCGTATTTGTTGTGTAATAAATTGTTTGCATTACACACAAAGCATTCTCTAAAGTATCTAACCTGCTGCAGAATCCTCGACACACACAGAGAGAGAGGGGGTGGGTGGGTGTTGCAGAAAGGACAAGACATTACAATTACACAGTTTATTATTAATAGTGTGATTTTCAGAATAAACAACAAAAAATCAATCCGTATATATATATATATATATATATATATATCCCACTGTAGCCTTAGTCAGAGCTTCATCGTTCTAACATTGGCTAAAGTTGTCAACTGTCATTTCCTGTAAATCGATATTTTTGACAAAATCTAATTTTCTTTAATTACAAATATCTGTGAATGTATGCCTGAAACAAAACAATTTATGTACAATCTAAAGCAATACAACTTACATTATATATATATATATATATATATATAAGAATCGAGTTGTTAAGAACCCATCTCCGTGCTGATGTACTGCGCTTGTAAATAAAGACCACAACATAATAATATTAATATTTATGGGATAATTCGTCACTTCGTTTTTCAATTATTCACGTTACACGTGTACATCAACAGAAGAGGGATTATGTTGTGTGCGTAATAAATGATCCAGATTGGAATTAGTTAATTGTCTATCACTTTACAACACATTAGTAGATTAATTATTAATATAACACAATTGATGTCTGATCCACACTGATAAACGCCACATAAAAACAGTTATACGGTGATATAGGTTGTCCTGATATATTACGGTTGTCTGTCTGACCTGTAATAAAGACATATTTGGTAATTGTAGTGTTTATCAACAGGAATAAAATAAATGTTGCATTTCCGTAAATTGGCTGCAATTAATATCATTGCACGTCTAATTGGGTTATAGCATAAATGACATTTCGCCTGCTGGCCCGTGCGTGTACGCGCGCGCGCACGCACAGAATATGCACGTGTGTAATAATAACTTGCTGCATAAATGTCTGCTTTGATGATATGTAAATATATCAATTTTATAGCGTAAACATATTTATTCTCGTTAGATATGAATCTATTCTCTGACAACAAAGTATACAGGGTACAATCATAGTCTCACCGATAACAAAAATCTCTAGATTACAACAACTATCTCACTGATAACAAAATATATAAATTACAATAACTCTTTCACTGGCAATAAAGTGCCACGTAAAAGATGAATAAATCACGTTGTGGCAATTAGAACTGCCGTGATGACGTCACAACGTTTCGACCAATCACAAAATTGGTCTCAACTCGCGCGATATGGACATCTCGCATGATAATAAGTAATAATTGAGACGATATAAAAATAGAATGTTGGATCTAATTTGCCAAAATGGCTTTGATATATTAAAAAAATGTATAAGAATATTCCTCAGAATATGCAAAGATGGTATTCCAATACGCTAATGGTAAACAAACGATGACCTATATCTGTCGAATGATCCAATGAAAAACTAAATATCCTAACGATGACCCAGATGTTACAATACGGCAGCCAATAGGAGCACGGTAGACGTCATTATGTTAATCAGAGGACGGGTGGCGTCATTATGTATTTCTCCGGGGCCGGTTCCGTGACTGGATTGACTAGCCACAGCCTTGCTGTATTCACTCTTAAATAAGAAACTCCGATATATGACTCTGCTGTGTGTTGGCTGTACCGGACGCCAGTTGTCCTCAATAAAGACGGTTATCCCGTCGGGATCTTCGCCTTCGACTAACTCACGGAACTCGCTCAGCTGAAACAATCAAGTATATAAAATAAAAGTCTTACTTGGCAACACCTCAGAATCATGATATTAGTTTTGTTTTATTTCCATAAAGAGGCCAATTTATTAAGGGCGCCGTTCGTAGAGTAATCGAGTGTGGGTTTTATTTCTTACAAATATATCAATCCAACGAAGTTCGTAGATATTATTTGTAATAAATATACAAGAATTTATAATTGTGCCTCTATTAAAGGGCATAAGTCGGATGTCAGTCTAGTTGGTCTCTGTGCGTGTGCGTGCGTGCGTGTACGCGTGTGTGTTTACCTATTCTATGACTTTTTCTTCTTCTTAATAAGGTACTTCCGGTACTAATCTCGTACTGCAGTTCCCGACATTTGCCCAAACATTTCTGAAGTACTTCCTGATCATGATATTTCTATGTCGATGTTAGAAGTGCCTATATGCGCCCTCTATGACGTCAATATCGTGCTGGCATCATTCATATAATAATGATTATTTTTACTGTCGAAACTGGTGTTCGGTTGGTGGCGTAGAGTTTCACTTTTTAAGACTACTTTTTCGGCCCAAACCATAATCGTCACTCGGAACCTGCTTAAAAATCGGTCCACTTTACTGCTAACGCCTTATTTCAGGACAACCTCCCCGGAAACCCCCCCCCCCCACCAGCACCATCCCCACAATATAAACAATTACGATGAAATATTTAAACCAGTTAACAGGACAAGGGTTCTTCTAATACCGTCAACAACAGCAACAACCCCGCCCATCGACTTACCAGCTCAGACATTTTACAGGATGTTGGGAAGACTCGCTGCGGCAAGATGGCGTCGACGGAATGGACAACAAGTCTATCGGGAAGGATGGAAGGACAGAAGGACGTTTTTATAAAGCGGTATAACGAGCAGGGGAACAGCTGCTAGCTAACCGAAATTTCGAAGCTTCCGCTAAACTTCACAACCAAAAATAACCTTCATCCAAAACAGCGCACAATCTCTGAGTTGTTTGTTTGTTTGCTGGGGGGTTTTCATGGGTGTTTTGGTATCTTTTTTTCCTCCTTTCCGAGGTTCGGCCAACAGTTTTGTTTAGCTCCGCTATCTTTGCTTTCCGTTTTTGTCCCTGTTTAAATCTTCTTTATTCCAACAGCTAATTCGACCGATGGAAGACCGGTCGAGAACGTCGGACACTTTAAACACGATTATACTCTCAGACATTAGACTATATCTAAATATTAAATCTTGATAATGAGTATATGTAATATATGGAATTATATATTTGTGATAATCCACGCCTTCGACTAACAAATTCGCCGTCAAAACCATCGACGCACCGTATTTCCCGTCTATCTACGTTTATTTATTAATAAACGCCTACAGCCGAGATCGATTTGAATATTCATCATCCCACACGTGCGCCGACGACCTTTGCCCAATATGACGTCGCGTATGTTGTCTATTATATATATACACGGCATATTATATCGCGATATGTCCTACCCCGTGGTAACACGTTTTGGACGGTTCAGGTACACGGTTTTAACGCACGGTGCGCGATGTTCATATGCGAGAGATTTCCCCTGAACCGCAATTTGCATACTGAAGTGGAAAACCCCGCAAGACCAACCAGAAGCACCTAACAGACTGGAAATGTAAATACACATTAATCCACAGCCAGATAGCCGCCCATTTCGTTGGTTTTATGGCATGATCGATGTTTGAAAAAGTGTGGGATTCTTGTAAAAAATATAGATCTATACGTTTCGCATGTTGAATAATAAAAAATCAATTCTATACATGCCCTTTTCAGCGTACAAGGTCAAATGGTTTACGTATTATTGTATAGACGGCCTCAAACAGCGATAAGCTAATATGAACACCGAATTTGTTCTATGAGAGTTGTTAAAACGTTAATCCAGTAATCTCCCCCCCCCCCCCCCCAGGTAATCCAATAATAACCATAATCCCCCCCCTCTCTATCATCCGCTTACACGTAAAATAAACAACGATATATGATAAGATAATCTCCTCATTAAGGCTATTTGATCTGGGTACATCTTTTAGCTTCCAATAGATAAGCTCTAGGCGAATGAGAGCTCGTTTCAGATGTTTCCCAACTAGGCTCAAGTTAATTTATACTAATTTGTAAAATCTACCATTGATTACGGTAAAAAGCACATGGCGTTGTTTATGTCCTCTTTAACCTTTATTTTCATCAGAAACAGACATCTCGGTCACAGATATCACCGGAAATGGTATAAATTGACGTCAGTGACGACTCAATTTTTATTAATTTGTTAGTTGCTTACGTTTTCCAAGAAACGTTGGGTTTATGATACACGCTGTACTCTTATTTTGGGCGCCTCCGTGGTCTAACTGTTAGCGTTGGATCACAGATCACTACCAGCTGAGTTCGAATCTCGGCGTGAGTATATCTGAAGTGTGTTTTATCACTGACTTCGTTTCATTACCTTTGAAGGTCGTTCGGCCCATTTAGCCTAACATGTGTATAAAAGTGGCCGTAAAACATCAAACATCGTCAGTACTCTTATTGGAACAAACGTGGTATACATCGTTACTGAGTGAGTGAGTGAGTGAGTGAGTGAGTGAGTGAGTGAGTGAGTGAGTGAGTGAGTGGGTCGGTCGGTCGGTCGGTCGGTCGGTCGGTCGGTCGGTCGGGCAGCCAGCCAGCCAGCCAGCCAACCAGCCAGCGAGCGAGCGAGCGAGTGAGTGAGAGTATTTAGTTCAGCCTCTCTTTGGTCACACCTTAGATAAACGGCCGAAATGCCACTCCCTACCTAAATGAGACGACCAGGCCTAAAACTTTTATTGACAGATGATAATGAGGGTTTGATTCGACCGACGAGTTGTGATTCTGCGATGCACTACGATACCAACAGCACTACGGTAAGCGGCCGACCTGTAATGTTATCAGGATGATGATCGATGTTTTACGGCCACTTTTATACACATGGTAGGCTAAATCGACCGAGGGACCTCCAAAGGTAATGAAGCGAAGTCAAAATGAACCCCCCCCCCTGAGATATACCTACATCCAGATTCGAATTTAGGTGGCAGTGATCTCTGGTCCAACGCGCTACCAACTAGACCAAGGAAGGGCCCAGGTAATGTTATCAGGAAGTACTATCAATAATAATCCGGACCTTCTACCGACCTGAGATGACGATATCGTCTGCGTGTGGAGGAAAATCGTCCATATTACACTCTCAGCGCAAGGTGGCGTCGTTAGCGAGCCCTCGTAGCGGAAGTACTTGTCGGTGTGCTTCGGGAGCAGGTTGGCGATAGGAAATGACCCGATCGTGATACTGGTTCCTGTACAACGACAAACATAATGATGTGGTTAGGGCTGGGTCGGCGCCGAAATGGGTCGTCACTTTGCTAATTTCCTTTCGTTCAGCTACGTACGAGCACGACCCGGTTATTAGAAGATTGTTCGCAGGAGGGAGCCACTGGTATGGACAGGCTAGTTAAACATCCGACCGTTATGATGCGGATGTCGTTTCGGACGTTATGATCCCGTGTGGTGGAAATGAAATATTTACCTGGCTCGTCGATGGTTCTCATGGATGTCAACAGAGGCGTTAGCGCCGGATTGTCCTCATCTGAGATCTGTTGATGCAATTAATTTGATAATTGACAAAGATTGGTAAATTGGTAATTATAATTGGTTTATAAATGAGATTAAGTTGCATTTATGATAATAATTTAATTATTCCGCTAGTTCTGTGTGTGTGTGTGTGTGTGTGTGTGTGGTGTGTTACCTATTCTATGACATTTTTCTGATGAGGTACTTCACATACTAAGCGCGCAATAAAATAATATAGGGTTTAATATGGTTAAATCATCTCTATTGTAACATATACTCAGTTATGGCATACATGCTATTTTACCTACACACGCAGAAACACACACACATACAGTCACACGCACACAGACACACACAGCTTATAGGTATATAATTATACTATAGATATAAACCAATTTACCTGGAATATTGTACCCAATACAGCTATAGAGTTCTCACCAAATATAGCATCTTTAACATCAGGATACCGTTCAGAGTCATAGCTAACCATATGCATCTACAGTGAAAGACACACAATAATATATATATATATATATATATATATATGAGAGAGAGAGAGAGAGAGAGGGGGAGTATACTCTTTATATAAAAATGCATCATCCAATCCTATACAGTGTTGAAACTTGAAAAATACTAAAATGTTCTTAAATTATTTGTTGTGTGGCTTACTGACAAAAGGACTGTGATTTATGAAGAATAAAATCTGACTGGCTGAAGGAAACATAATTGGGTACTGTATACGCGCGGGCGCGCGCGCGCACGTGTGTGTGTGTGTTAGAGGTGATTTTGATCTAAGGTTGACACATCTTGAACTTGAGTGAGAATGTCAGCTGATAAAAACTTCACAGGAAAGTTCTTTTGGGGGTAGGGGGGACAAAATCATTTATTTTAATCTAGAAATATCTAGGTTGTGATAGATATAATTGTGTGTTTGATCTGACTGTCACCTCAGCTAATATTTGAAATATTTGCTGATTGGCTGCAGAGTAGATTGTCCAAAAAATAATCCATTACAGAGTGTAGAAGTTGCTGCTCTGTAAACAATATATATATATATATATATATAGAGAGAGAGAGAGAGAGAGAGAGAGAGATTTATTGTGACAACTCTTAAGACTCCTCAAAAAGATTAAATTTACATTTTCTGTCGAAAGATTTTGGGTAAAGTGTCATTTAAAGAATTATACCAGTGTTTGGTTATTTATAAAGGAGGGGGGAGGGATTTCGACTGTTTCGTATAAACTAACATTTATTGATCGTATCCGGTATACTGGAATGTAAACACAACCGTACAAAAGGAATCTCAAATGTAGTTCTACGTGAGTTGTCGTACATTTCTTGTTCTCTGAACTGTGACGGGATTTGTTAGGTGCTAAAACTAATTGTTCACACACACACACACACACACACACCGACTAACCTCCAGTGGATATCTGTTACTGTTTATGGTATGTTCTGATCCCTGTTTCTTGGTACTGCCCCAGTGGAAGTGTATACCCACAAGTCGGTATCCTTTAGTGGGCAGATCTCCCCCTGATATAAACACCTCGTGCTCAATCCCAATGTTTACTGAAAAAAGAAAAACATCAACACATTGAAGACGGGAATAATATAAATATAAATAACTAAATACCAACCATGTGTCTTATGAATCGCCTAAAATAATAAATGTTTTTTCCTGATATGAAGAATCTTTATGGTTCAGCATAAAGTATTTATAATTTTCATTGGTGAGTGGGTGGATGGTTCGGCCGGTCTCGACACTTGACAGGCGACAGTACTATGATATGTGCAGATGGATCATGGAAGGGACGTTGTACAAGCTTCTAACAGCCATCAGCAGCTATTAAAATACGATGATCTTCAATTAGATCCCATACCAACAGCTAGATGCCTACCACATTACCAGCTGTGCTGTGAGATGAAAAACGCCACGCCCGACAATGTTCAACTACGAATCTGCCACAAAATCGTGTATTACTGGTTACAATTTACCGCAGAATGTACAGCATTGCCATGCACGGGTGTCTATTATATAACGCACGAGAGCATTCTCACAGTTTCTTTTGATAAGTGCTGTCCAATGATTCCTTTGTACTCATCCCAATACTCAACGAGTATACTATAAGAGTTGGTTAAGTAGCAGCTCTGTCCAGTCTACGATGACAGACACACGTATTAAATATTGACATCAATTATTGTTCAATGACGATACGCTCCATGGAGTGACACAACCATCTCTGAAACTTCTCAACAGAGATGTAGATGTGGCATTTTACGGTCAGGCTCCATGGGGGTTCGCCACCGGAGCCTTTTCACCGGCAGACCCATTCGCCAGTGATTACCCATCAAATTTCCTGACCCCATTTGCCACCAATAATTTGACCTATTCACGGCACTTAATCGTCATAGGATGGTTTGTGTGTCAGTTGATGAGTGATGTTCTGTGAAATATTATGTTGGTAATTATGAATTTTTATAGTTACCAACTGTTATCTAAAATAAAGTTGTGTCGGAATGGTTCTGTACAAAGTACGGATTGCAGCTAGTCACATAATTACTTTCTAAACACCCCCCTCTCTCCACATCACTAACTATAGTTCACAATTTATAAACATAATACTTCATCATGCATTTTGGATCCACTTGAGAATAATGTTCTCAATTATCCCACTGTATAATGTTTATATATATATATATATATATATATATATATGTGAGTGTGTGTGTGGTGTGTAAAACATACATATATACATACACACTTGTTCTCAATATATGTGTACAAACATACATATATTATATACATACACACACATATATATATATATATATATATATATATATGCATACATACATACATACATACATACCCACCTGTATGTCCATTGTTTTGTACTTCCAGTTTGCGATATTTGCTGTAGTGTTCAAACAGTTCAATTCTCGTCAAATCGTCCTCAAAGATTGTGTTCATGGGTTCGATGTCAATAGGTGACTGTCGTGGATTGGCTCCAGTACAAAATTTACTAATCTTATCCCATTTATCGGGGGCTGGAGATAAATCAAAACATAGAACTTATCAATCAAACGGATAAAATTATCATGATCACATTGTTCTTCCCATATTATTGTTCATTGCATGCCTTTTCTATACACGTAGAGGGATTGCTGATTTAGAGTGTGTTTTGCGGCAGATATTTGAAAATACGCAATGCTTAATTATGTTCTGGTGACTCTGGAGTACAATATAATTGTAATCCCATGATACACTACAGACTTTATTAGACACTAGTCAACGTTGGTCTGTGTTTCCAGTTTTGAGAAAAATGTGTTAGAAATATTTTTAAGAAAGTGGAGTTCTTAAAATTTACAATACATCATTAGTACCTGTGCCTTGTGTTGGACTTGACAATTAAAGACTCCAGTAGTACATTGTTCAGTACAGTGAGGTGGACTGTTGTGAGGGTGTTTGTACATCCTGTGTCAGAACGTAAACAAAATTGATACTCTAGTCTAGGCAGGGTTAGATAAATGTCTAACAAAGGTGACTGATGGTTAATATCCTGTGGAAATACCTCACCATTCTAATAAGCTATACGAGTTGTTTAGCCTTGACACTTGGGACATATGACCAAGGGTCAACAACCTGGGAACACAAATCAAACAAATACAGATTCTAACCCACAACTTGGCGGTTTGCAGTGCAGTGTTATCACCACTGCACCATCAGAACGCTCTACGTGGGCTCTGCGTGGGCTCAACTAGTCAGTCAGTCAGTCAGTCAGTCAGTGTGTCTGTCTATCAGTCAGTCAGTCAGTCAGTCAGTGTGACTGTGTATCAGTCAGTCAGTAATGTTTAGTTTACCCTCAGCGCTATTCAACACTTGATGATATTCCTAGGAAGCGAGAAAAGCGAGTCGATGGCTTTTTCTTATGAATGAAAAATTCCTAATACATCAGTCAGTAATGCACTTTTAAGATTGTATAAATATACTGACAAGACAGACATTATGAGGCTCTGATACCCGGGGTAACACCATACTCCTTTTTTCAGCGTGGGGAGCTCGGGGTGTCCCCCCCCCCTTCTAGAAATTACGCCCCAGGTCCGAGTGTCATCTAAGGATGAGATTTAATCAGCTAAATGTTTAATTCACTAAATGTGACATCAATATGTCTACAAAGACTCAAATAATTGGAATAATGATGGGACAGTTACTAATATATACATAACACTGTTATTGTCATATAAGGAGCATCTCCATCGTCTAACTGGTAGCGCGGTTGGCCACAGATCTCAACCACCTGAGTTCCAATCTCGAAGTGGGCATGTCTGAAGGGTGTCTCATCTTTCACTTCGCCTCATTACCTTTGGAGGCCACTAGTCCCATTTAGCCCACTTTGTGCAAGAAAGTGACCGTAACGCATCAAACAATGTCATATACTTATCATAAATTATTAAACTTTAACAAAAGAAGGATTTCCTTAACACCGATGCTCGTAATTATTTTTGCTATCTTTGGAATGGACGAAGAAGAGCTAAAGTTTGTGATGAGTAAGACATTTGTACGGACGTGTTAGGTGAAGGACAACTGTTATCAATGTGTATCTCAATATGTGACATATTGTGTTCTATGGCGTGTCATCCCGGAATCGGCTCAGTTCACATCCACGTTTTTTCCTATCGGGGTGTACTCTGTCGGGTCTCTCACAAACATGGCTGATAGGAGAGAGCCTTCATATTGGACAAGATCTGAACCAAATAAATTATATCTGAGATTATGTCATTATGATATGATGAGTACTTCATCTGTCATCTAATTATCAAGTCATTTAAAAAGAATTATATATATATATATATATATATATATATATATATATATATAATTATATAGAGTCAGACTGTCACGTATCCCCTGGCCAGATACCACAGGCTGTAGGGGGTCTATTGACCCCACTTTGAGATACGTTAATAGTACTTACAGTATTTGCCATGATAACTCCAATGTGGTTGATGACGAGCATCATCATTGTCATCATCATCATCATAGGAATCTGTGTGAACATCATCTGTAACAGATGATGATCGGTGATAACATAGATAGTACATGGTATGTGTGTGTGTGTGTGTGTGTGTGTGTGTGTGTGTGTGTGTGTGCGTGTGTTGCACCAGTTTGATTCATTTACTATTTTACATTTACTAAGGCCTTTCTTAAGTCTTTTCTCATTACATTTTACAGGTTACAGTGTAATAAACACATCATACCATGTTGTGTGATTATTATTTAAAAAAATCACTATTAGCATTCAGAATATAAACTCTATCTTTCTCACTTGTGGGTCTCTTCAAATTATTGTAAAAGTTTCATAACAAAACAAATATATCTATATCTATATATATATATATATATATATACAACTGGATGTTGAAAGAAGGTCTGATGATTTATACTTATAGAGAACAAAATTTTTATATTAAAGTGTAATATTTTTATCTAGTAAATATCATATATTATACTGCGTAGCTTATCAAAATTCATTTTTGGTGTTGTAATATAATAACCAATAACTAATTGTATAGCATGAAAAAGGGGTACCTCTTACTGGCAAGGGTCATTCAAAGGTTTTTAAATATTGTTCCATATCTTCTGAGTGTCGTCTCAGAGAGTATTAACATTGTTTCCAGTAGGGGCCATTAAAAGGGTTTTCACCACCAATATCATATCTGCTGAATGTCGTCGTATAGACTGTTAATTATCAATGAAGTGTCATCCGTTACTATAGAACATGTCTACCTGTAGACAGTTTGATGACCTCCTCTTCAGAGCCTCAAAGATTATTTTTTAAGTGTTGATGTTTAAGGTTCTATAAATTATCATTAGGTTTGTTTTCTTGTTACTTATTTAAACATTTTGTTGTTGTTGTTGTTGTTTATAAATACAGAGATGTTTGTTGCTCGATTGAACTTGGTCTTGTAGTAAATGATGCTGATTATAGAGGGCGCCACCTTTAGGATTAATACTGACATGATCATAATACTAGTAGTAGTACTAGTAGTGGTGGTGGTGATGGTGGCGGTGGTGGTGGTAGTATTGGTGGTGGTAGTACTTGTAGTAGGTTATAGCTGTAAGTATTAATCAGATCACAAACAGAGATCACTTTTGGACAGACTCATATCTAAGATCAATAAGTGATCAATAAAACAAAGTCTTTTGTGTTGTTGTGGGGGGGTCTGTTCATCAAAATTTGATGTGAACTTTCATCAAGTATTTTGTTCTGGTTTATGGTAATACTAGTAGTGTGTGTGTGTGTGTGCGCGCGCGCGCGCGTGAGTTGGGGTGGGTTAGGCTAGCGGTCGGTGATGCCATAATAAACATTCGATTTTTATGCATAAAGTATTACCGACTTAAGCATATGGGGTGTGTGTGAGGGGGTCCGGCGCTAATGCATCAGCGCCCCCAAAAACATACCCGCTGAACGTACCCAAATCTACCGGCATATACCACTTACCGTTACCACGTCCCCGGCCCATAGCCAATCCGACAGCCACGATACCGACTACAAACACCTTCCAAATAAACATATTGTCTTCTCACTTGAGCGGTACACAAACAAATATGTAACTCTATGATTATTTGTCTGTGTGTGTCTCTCCCTCTCTCTCTGGGGCTAGAATGATGCAGACAGGTCAAATCCTAGACAGACACAACAGACCAGCGTCTGTAGCAGCTAGCTAGAAGACAGATAATGGCCCAGGTGTGTATCAACTCATCAACGAACATCCAGCTGACTGGGAAGCTACGGTGTCTTTTTTGGAAGATAGAAGTCACCTTGAGCAGAACACATCAGATCTGTATCTGAGTAGTTGTTATCGTATGAAGGCTCTCGAGACGAGCGGGCCACCAGTCAACCGGTCGACTGTGTGTGTGTGTGTGTGTGTGTAGTAGTCACCTTAATGTGACTTGTCTCATCATGAATAGACTTTCTTTTGATCTTTGTTCACATCGTGGACTGTTGTTACTCGGCTTTTATCAGTCAAATATATATATATATATATATATATATGTGTGTGTGTGTGTGTGTGTGTGTTACCCATCTATCACCATTTGTCTTAAACAGCTGAGAGGTGTTACCGTTTGCTGGTCTCTGATTGGCCAGTGTCCGCGGTTTGCTAGTCGTTGATTGGTCACTCTCCTATCCATCTATCCCTCCACCCATCTAACTATCTCGGAAGGGGTGTACGCAGCTGTGTGTAGTGAACCGTGAAGTTCCATTGGATTTCTTGAACTTGAGGCTTTTAGGGAATATCATGTTATTGAAGATATGTTTTTTGTTTTGTGTGAAAAGTTTGCGGGACGTTTTGAAGACAAACATTGCTTTGTTATCTTTCCTCTCACCTTTTTCATTTGCCTACCCGAGTCTGAGAGTAGCGTGGGCTGTTGTATTTCTTGTATTCAATGCAATCATGTTCACTGACTCTCTCACTGACTCACTCGCTCAGAAGATTTTTATTACTCACTCAGATATTTATTTGCGAACTATACACCACTCATTCGAACACCCATATGTGAGACTCTATCTCATGCACGCACGCATATACAACCCCCACGCGTGCTTTCACTCGTTCATTCACTGAATGCATAAGTCATGTACTTGTTCGCGCAATATATAACTCGCCGTAGTCACAATAATGCACATAGACTGTCACTTAATTGCTCACTAGTCATTCTCAAACTGTGTGTGTGTGTGATAGCCTGACTGTCTGTATGTTTTTCTCTTCATCTGTCTGTCAGCCTAGAGATGCAATAGCTCAGCTAGGAGTGTGCTCGATATATGAGAGGCCGTCGGCTCAAGATCTAGTGCTACAATTAGATGGGCCCAGTAATGGTCAGTGATTACATAACAACACTGTATAACAGTACAGCAGGTCACACAGTACATTGAGGGGCGCCTCCGTGGTCTAACAGTAGCGTGTTGGATCACAGATCACTACCACCCGTGTTCGAATCTCGGCGTCGGCATATCTGAAGGTTGTTTCGTCTTTGAATTCGCCTTCATTAGCTTTGGAGGTTGCTCGGCCCATTTAGCCTACCTTGTGCACAAAAGTGGCCGTAAAACATCATCATCATCATCACAGTACATTGTTTGACAGTACACTGCACTGGATGGCAGTACGCCAATTGGCAGTACAGGATGTGATGCTATAATAGTTGACAGTACAGGGGGGGGGGATATTATGATGCAACAATTAACAGTACCGTGGATGGGTGTACAACAGTTGACGGTAGAGAGCTGACAGAGAAACAGTATATAATAGTGACAGTACAGAAATGAACAGTACAAAACAATGATGTTAAGTACATTGTCTTTTATCAACAAGGCACCAATGTTATGATCTCAAATTAATATTATTAATGTTGTGACTCAAAGATGTCTTCTAAAATGTTTTGATGGCAATAATAATGATAATAATAACAACGAGACAAAAATACCATATTACAATAATACATCTATTATTATTATTATTATTATTATTATTATTTTCAGATGATGCAGAGAATCAGGCAGCATTTATGAAACATTTTCAGGATCAGGTTCATCATTATTCTAGAGTTATAGCCATTAATGTTGTTGACAACAGTGGAAAGGAGAAGATTATCGCAGATACCTTCCTGAAACATATTTTATTATATAACTCTCCGGATCTGATGTATGTCGCTTTTGACTTCCACGAATACTGGTAAGTGGGCTATGCCTGTGTGTGTGTGTGTGTGTGTGTGCATGTGCGTGTGGGTGCATGCGTATGTGCATCTCAAGCAGTCTAAACAAGGTTAAAGTGCATTAGAACAGATATTTGGCTGTGATCTACATAAGACAGAGAGACAATTTATAAGATTTTCATAAGTTATTAGAGCATTAACTATAACACCTTACTAGAGATAATGTTATCATCATCTTTCTATCATCTCTATCTTATCTGATGTCCATCTTATATAGATCTAGATGAGTATATGTCAGATACAATAGTCAGTACATTAACATCACTAGCTAGATGTTAATCTTATGTTAATATCAGAGAAAAATTGTAATTTATGCCAGCAATTTGTGTCATTATGTGGGTGGTTGGCTGGGTGGTTGGCTGGCTGGCTGGCTGGATGTATCGTTGGATGGCTGGTTGGTTTGGTGTGTTGCCTAGATCAGGTTAGCTAGTTTGCTGATTCACTAGTTAGCTAGCTGGTTGGTTGGTTAGTCGGTTGGTTGATTGGCTGGCTGGTTGGCTGGTTGGTTGATTGGCTGATTGTTTATTTTGTTAACCAGTCAGCTGTGTTATACTTTTCTATTAAGTTTCAGTTTTGTTTAATTCATATTTTGTTGTATGCAAATATAGAATTTCCGGGACGTTTTTCCACAAAAACTAACTGGAACAATATTCTTAATAAACGTCATGTTTTCTCTTGCCATAAAACTAAAACTACCTCACAGAAAACATAGATTTGTTTTTGTACTATGTTGTTGTGATTTTATTACATGATAATATTGCTGTTGTTGTTGTTGTTGTTGTTGTTTCATGCCGTCATCAGCCGTGGTATGAGGTTTGAGAATGTGAACATTCTGACTGAAAACATTCTTGACGTTATCAGAGACATGAGATACTGCTGGTAAGTAAATTATATAACACTCACTCTCACACACACATGCGCACATGCAGACACACACACTCACTCATACATATATACATACATACACATAAACAAAATCATCACAAAAATCTTCATGAGGCATGACTCTTGATGCACATTATCTAATTCACAGTAATACATTTTTTTATACAAAGCATCTTTTAAAAATAGATAAACATCAATCAAAACATTCTGCAACTAAACAAATATCGTTAAACAGCAGACAATATGTAAGTTTGTACAATTGTATCTTCTCATAAAATATGACATCTTTATGTTTAAGTCACTCATTTTACTAACTGGATCATTGGGGGGAGGGGGGAGTGAGGTGACTGTCTGCTCTGATTAACGTAGAAAATGGCTTAGATTTAACATCAGATTTTAAAGGTCAGCTTATGTTTGGCAACCAAATTAAAACACGAAAAATATATAACATTAAATCACACAAACCGTGAACTAATATCTAAACTGTAAACAGAAGATAGTGAACAAATAATAGTCATCAAATAATAGTCATCAAATAATAGTCGTCAAAATAATAGTCAAATTGTCGACAAATAATAGTCGGCTAATAATAGGCATCAAGTAAGTCATGAAATAATAGTTGACAAATAATAGTCATCAAATAATAGTCGGCTAATGATAGTCGACAAATAATAGTCGACAAATAATAGTCAACAAATAATAGTCGACAAATAATAGTCGGCTAATAATATCCATCAAATAATAGTCGGCACAAATAATAGTCATCAAATAATAGTCGTCAAATAATAGTCGCAAAATAATAGTCAACAAATAATAGTCGACAAATAATAGTCGGCTAATGATAGTCAACAAATAATAGTCGGCTAATAATAGTCGACAAATAATAGTCGACAAATAATAGTCGGACTAATGATAGTCGACAAATAATAGATAGTGCTAATGATAGTCGACAAATAATAGTCGGCTAATGATAGTCGACTAATGATATGACTAATGAAAATAGTCAACAAATAATAGTCGACTAATGATAGTCGACAAATAATAGTCGACAAATAATAGTCGGCTAATAATAGTCAACAAATAATAGTCAACAAATAATAGTCTACAAATAATAGTCTACAAATAATATGGAGCGAGCGAGCGAGCAAACAAGCAAATGAGCGGGCAAGTGAATAAGCGAATGAGTGCATATGACTTAGTAACACATCACCTTAACAAATAGATCATTTAATGTTGCTAGTAGTTACAGCCGGCCATTTGTAAACCACGAACCCACGATTCACATCTCTGGATACATTATTTAAATTACCCGCTGAGACCAGACTGTTCCATGATGAATATCCAGTTAATGATCATGACAAACAGGGATGGTTCATTTTATAAAGATCTCACCCAAGATCACTGATACTTGTAATACAAATTGCTTTCTTTCTATTTTAGCTGAATTTTGTAATTTTTTTACAAACTCTCATCTGACCCAGGAGCATACAGCAGACATCCCTTTTGGGTGGAGAATGTTAGCCTAATATTTTATCATTTCCCTCTCCCATTGGGGTCTAACTGGTAGAGCGATTGGCCACGTATCCCAAACACCTGAGTTCAAATCTTGGTGTGGACATGTCTGAAGGGTGTTTCGTCTTTCACTTCGCCTCATTACCTTTGGAGGTCACTCGGCCTATTTAGCTTAACATGTGCACAAAAGTGGCAGTGAAACGTCAAAAACAGAGCTCCCTAGTGTGGAAATATTCCAGAGACACAGATAAGTTTGAGATTTGAAACCTGACCTAGACATTTGCACCATGATGCACTACCACTGTGCTGTGAAACTGCTCCATTTACTTTTATAAGATGCTCACTCATACCTGAGTAGACCTAGATATATGAATTTTATTTGTTGTATTCTTCTATCTACGATCATAGAACGCGGATGGCATGTAAAAATGTGAAGACTTTCCAGCATAAACAGGGTTCCCACGCATCCTGGAAAACCTGTAAAATAACAAATTAGTTTTCCAGGTCCTGGAAATGTCCTGAGTTTTACAAAATCAGGAAATATGTTGGAAAAAATATTTCCACAGAAAAGCCCATGAATAAATATTATGCCTGTAGAAGAAAACTTCAATTGTTGAAGAAAAAGATTACTGGTACATAGTCTTGATATCCCATGTTAGGTAAATTTAAATAAAAGTGGGTGTATCGGACAGCTAGAACAGGTGAGGGGGAGGCTGTACCATAAAAATGTCAATAATCAATCATACATTGAATAAATATCATGTGCTTTTTCTCACATGTCTTAAATCTTGTATATTTTGTCCTGGAAAATGATAATTTTGACCTGGAAAAGTCCTCGAAATGTCCTGGAAAATAATATTTCCTTGGCCGTGGGAACCATGTGTGAACTCTCTTCCAACCCCAACGCCCACTAGTGTAATGTTATTTTATTTAACACTGAAATAGATCCTTATACATTATGCCGGAAAATCACTCGCACATAAAATCTATCATCTTCGATAGATTGTGTTTGTCGGTGTCGCGGATCTGTTTATCATTTGATAGATCTGTTTGACAAATGAAGAGAAAAAAGTTTGTGCCATTTCTTGTAATTGAAACCCTGTATATAAATGTGTTTAATTTCATGTCATGTCATGTACGTGCCATCTTGTATCATGTTGTGTCAGGTTGTGTCATGTTTATAAATCAGAGCTGGATACTTTTTACTCACATTTGAATGTCTCAGATTCCAGAATAGTCAATCCTCAGACGTGTCCTTCGGGGATAGATGTGGGGTTGTACCCACCTGTTTTGCAACCCTGCCGATTTTAAAACGGGACCTTCCCGTTTGCAACCACACCACAAGTCTTGTGGTTGTAAGATGGGTGCCCCATTTTGCAACCACTTGATTCAGCATAGCATTGACATGATCAGATCATGATAAATTTGATCGTTCACCATTTTGTAAAATATGAATTTTTGGTTTTCGCATGTGAAGTTGTTGAATCAGTCCACTTCCCGTTTCGAAACTTCCAGTTCCGTTTCAAAATGGGAAGAAGGCCATTTCAACAACTTCAAATAATTTATTGTTTTCAGATTTTGTTTGTTCATATATCTATATATAAAGCTCTACATAATTTGTATTCAATTTAAGTTTCACAGCAACATATAATTTTGCTAGATAACTGACCAATAGTACAGAAATTTTGAAAAAAAACAGCGCGACATTTCTTTGCCACATGGTTGCTAAATGGGCAGGCATTCTTAAAACCATATCAGTTGCGAAACGGGATGTCCAGATGGTGCATAACAGTGTCACCGCCCCCTCCCCCCCTCCAAACACACATACACATCAGGAGAACTCTCTAATGATAATAATCAAATTTCAAATATTTTTAGAAAGACGTAGCACGAGCTGCTTATATTTTGTCACCTTATACGAGGTTGTCTTTAAGGCTGCTTATATTTTGTCACCTTATACGAGGTTCTATAAATACTTCTCTTTCTTTGTTTTTTTCTGATCTGTTTATTTTGATGACAGTTGAATGTTGTTTGTTGACCTTAACTTTGTAAAAGTAACTCATCAACTCAGTGAAAGCCATCTCTGATGTGTCTGACATTGGTAAACATCATAGCACACACACACACACACACAACACAAGGAATTCCTACTATAAATCTGACCCTAATGAATCACCCAGATGTTGGATTCATATTTTATTATTATTATGTGTGCGTGTGTGTGAGTGTGTGCATGCGTGTGTGTGATACATATAACATCTCCCTCTCTCTCTCTCTCTCTCTGTGTGTGTGTGTGTGTGTGTGCGTGTTTTATGTTACATATAATAAAGGCGTGGGCTCAGGTTTTCGTGATGTTTATCATTCTTACAGAATTATGACCAAATGACTACTACCTAAATAAAAATTTTGTTTATATATTAGTACATATATACCGCAGCTATAACTGGTAATAAAGCATCTGTATCAGTACATATAATATATATTATGATAATAATTCTAATACCTCCGACAATAGCAGAAATAATAGTATTTTCACTCAGCCCAAAATAGCACGACTAGTTTCAGTTATAAGAAACCTTTTTTCAAGTGCATGTTTAGTAATTGGAAGTATGTCATATTTAAATTCTTGACTGACAACAAATGAATCCTGGTGTTTCTCATTGTAAGTAGTTGTAGACATTAAATATCTATGTAAAATTTAACAGCAATAACAATAATAGTATTTATAAATTATTTTAATTTGATATAAATACAATTTTATATGTAAATAGCTGTCCAGTTGTCATGTGATGTATATATTCAGGAATACAATGGTCCAGTGGTTATGGTAGCTGACTAGAATATGACAGGTTCCCATAGTCATACCCATCCACTCCCAACTGATCTTTAATGTACTCAGTGATTGGTTCGATTGTAAAGAAGTACATGGATTAAATTGATTGTTTAATGTGAATCATGCATATTTGCGGAAATTCCCAGAAAATAAATGTCATATTTCAGGTTCCATCGTATAGTTGGGGAACTAGGCACTTCAGAGAACATTCAGGCAGCTGATGCAATTATAGACAAAACTTGATGTTTGTGGTCCAAGAAGTGCCCGGTGACTCGGCAGTGCGGTGACTGAGTCATCACATTGCCGAGTGAAGATGTTAATTTTATTCAATTAATGACGTTTTTCATTTGTCTCCAATCATAAGCTGCCATATGGGAGCTATGTGGACTGCATGGTTACAAAACGTTACAGCACCATGCTAATTAAGAATTCTTTCTTAAGTGTCTTATGCTGTAATATTATGCAATAATATGCAAACTATAATTAACTTGGCTATTAAAAATAATGAATAGCTTCACCAACAAGGATAAAGATGCCACACTAGTTTTCCAATATTTGCACTAATGCATCTATTATCATTCCATGTCACAATTTTACGACTATATTTTTGTATAAAACCTAAAATATTTCGGGTCCATGCTTCAGTCATTATAGAAATATTTTCCAGCTTTTATATATTTGTTGTTGTACAGTTGTTTTTTGTCTGTTTCACTTTTCCCGTTTAGAAAATAATCCAATGAGGTGATCTGTAGAGATTTAATTATTTAAATGGCTTTAACTGGTTTTCGTACTGAATTAAATAAGCATTGTTATTTTCATTGTTATTATAATTATTATTATTATCACCTGTCATGTGACCTTGTGCCCATTGTTTTATCCAGGGTTGACCAAAGTGGTGTGATCTGTGACCAGCGGGGGGTGTTCAGGGTGAACTGTCTGGATTGTCTGGATCGAACAAATGTTGTACAGAGTGCCATAGCCAGGATCGTGCTCGAAATACAGGTCAGCTCCAGAAGGGACCCAACTTTCACCTATAAACTTAGTTTATTTATATATATATATATATATATATATATATATATATAATCTAATATCATATGTACATGACATTTCTACATGGATCAAAGCTATTAGTAATAAATTTATTATATTTGTCATATTTTAAATATTCATCCAATTATTGTTTATATGCATGCTTCTAGTGCCGTAAGTTAGGTCTATTAGCACCGGATGAACCACTGCCACATAACATCCGGATTCTTTACCAACAACTCTGGGCCAACACTGGTGATGTAATCAGCAGACAATATGCCGGTACAGCTGCACTGAAGGTTAGTACATGTGTACTTAGCCTATGGTTACAACTGGACCACGCAAGTGGATAATAAATGATAGGATAAAGTAAGACACCTATCATGGATATTTGTATTAAAGTTTGTGTAATTAAATATTTAAATATTAATTTGCGTTTAATATTAATATTGTGATTATTGTTCTAAGGAAATTACCTTCTTGTATCATCGTGGCTTTGTAATGGTTGCATTCTGCGGTTTGTGCTTTATCTTATTCCCTGTACCAGAGTTGGTACTGTACTGTGCTGCAAACATCAGGTATCATGTATCAGCCTTACCTGTATATGTTAGATGTTTCATTTGGTTGCTCGTTTCTCTACGGCACTGCTCCATGACCATTTATTCTGCCTGTCACCAGAGCCGAGTGTAAACAAAACAACAGCTCACTCACATTGACATCATCTGATGTTGACTCTTCTCGGATCACCGATGTACAATGTACATTTATTTTCTTGGAGTTCATGTGGGATGTTTTGAATTTCACAACGTTGAAGATGGTATTTACCAGTGGAAAATATACATGGGCATATTCCATCGCTTTTGACTTCTAATCGGCTAATTTGAAACAATTTGCCCAATAAGGATTGACATCCTCAGTAAATTATAACTTTCTAGGGCCCATAACCTGAACTTCTAACTGTTTCTATAAATTAATTAAACTGATTTGGCTCAGGTATACTATTTGTTTTTAAATAATTCCACCACCATACACAGTTTGTGCAGTTTATTTTCAACATTCCGTGGGGGGGGGTAATGTATATTGTTGGAAGAGACTAATTAGTCTGTTTTACCTCATTTAGGGTGATTATACTCGTACAGGGGAGAGGAATTTCTCAGGACTGATGAAGGATGGTATGAACTCAGCCAGCAGGTAAGTGAGAATACTAACTAGGCCAGACAGGTGTTCGTTTGTTATGAAATTGAGTTGTACCATGGGGAGATCACATTAGATGAAATATGACATTTGTCAACATTTCGATGTTTTACTTCATACACAGCATGTAGCCCAAGAAATAATTAACAAGCCATCTAGCTCGCCAAACATCACCGAGGCATCAACTATTTATTTCTATACATGGTGTCAGGTGCTGACATCTAGTGAGTCAAACAGGCATCTTGATCATAAACGTCATGAAAGTTATCAGATAAGATATGAATAACCTTCTTTTATTAATTATTTAGATGATAGAACTGCCCACAGATTATATTGAACCAATTAAAGGCCATAAGCCAAGTGAATGTATTCATTAGCAACAATATCATCGCAATATCAATCAGATTATATATTACATACTTATACTTGTTATAGCTAATATCCAATAGGTAGCCAACACTGGTGTATATAAAACCAGTTGGCATATATACCAGTAGTTGAAGATAATTGTCTACATTTTAAGACGAAATTTTAATATATTTATTTATTTAATCCACTTCTGTATAGATATAATCATATACGACTGCTGGCAAAAAAACAAAGTAAACCAGCTATATATGTATAGTAAGAGGGTTCATATAGGGTTGACATTAGTGAATTGGCAATATGTTGTCAACTTCGGTAATATTTTAGATTAGAATCTTCTGCATTCAGACGTTGTTTTTGTCCTCGTGTACACTAGATAAAGTTCTTTATTGAGAATCAGTTCGCTATCAAATATAAAATATTAATGTTATTGGTTTATATCTGATAAGTAATAATTTGTTAATATCTGCATGTCAAATTTTATTGTCAGCCATTAAAGAGATGTCAATTAAGTAACTATTATAGAATTACTCTGGAACAGTCTAAATCTCTTGAACAGTCTAAATCTCTTAAACAGTCTAAATCTTTTCATCAAAGTTGCTTTCACTGATAAATAATGATTATCATTCAAGACCGCCTGTTTGGCCTCATACGTAGAGTGTAGGACTATTTACCTATGGCTATGATCATGCTGTGCTGGAGGTTGGAGGTTCAAAATCCACCATGACACTATAGTATGTGGAGTTTTTCATCCAACCAGACATATACTGGCAAGGTTTTCTCCACCGAATATGTCATATATTGTCAATTCTAAATTGATTTAGAATTAGTTTCCATGATGAAACAGTTAATTACAGACCATATAACTGTCATTTCAGCCATTATTATTAATTATTAATTATTATTATTATATTGGGTGTTTACTTTTTACAAATTATTTGGGCTATCAGCTAGCTATCACTGTACAACACTTTTAAATGGTTCCTGCTAGTAATTAAGGGTTCTTTATTATTATTATTATATATATATATATATATATATATATATATATATATATATATATATATATACCAGTACATTATTATTATTATTACTACCCAAAAGAACAATTTATTTTAATTACCTGAAAAATAATACTTCATATTTATGATCACTAAATATTGGCCCATGTTTGCTGACACCTGGAAATATTGTGAAAGTATTCCTTGCACTCTATCCAAAATAATACATGCACTTATGCCTAACAACCCACAGAAGATTAAATTGCCTGGAATCACAAAAAAAATGTCACTTTTATGATCGGAAAAGGTTGAAATCGTCATCTTTTCCTGACCAATATATCAAAAGCTGTCTAGTGATCGTATTCATAAATGTACTGTAATTTTCTTTGTACCATAGATATTACATAAATCGGGTAAAAGACGTCTATCGACAAGCTGCCATTGACCTGATGCTTGGGAATCCTATAACAGAGTACTTCACGGCACTGACCAGTGCCAAACAAGTTGCTCCAGGAGAAGAAGATGAGGCTGTACTCGTCGAGAAGGAAGAGAACATGAAGACACTGATTGACGAGTGTAAGAAGATGTTGATCATCGAACCCGAGGCATGTCTCGGAGGCTGGGGACTGATAGATTGCGATCCGATCACCGGGGATCCAACGCAACAAGATATGGACGTCGTATTGTTATTGTCACAACAAGCTTATTATGTGGCAAGGTGAGTGGTAGCTGGTGGTAGATAGATAGATAGTTTATTTTGGATGACATGGTATATAATATCCCTCACATAAGGAAATTATTGCAGACATTACATAAATGTTCTGATCTATTTTCAGTATATAATTCTATCAGTTACCCAGGTAACCACATAGCCTAAGGGCTGTCTTACTGTGGTACCCTCAGGTGTATGTATGTGCATATCCCTACAATATATGTACACCTGCACATACATAAAACATACCCATATATATATATATATATATATATATATATATATATATATATATATATATATACATCATAAACACATATGTGTATATACAAAATATTACAATGTAGTTGCATTTAGAGTTCTGTGTGTGAGTGTAAATATATGTAAAATGAATATACGCAGCAAGGAAACAAACCATCAAAGGAGCTTCAACCATATCATAGAATAAGTTGATCAGAATGAGATCAGTGACCACAAGACTAAGATTAAGAACCCAGTGCAATGATGACAATAGGAATTTGCACAATTTACAATATCATTGTATATAATAATGAAAATAATAATAATAACAATAAAACATTTAGAAAGAATATTGCAAATTGTTTAGAATGCCACTGTACAATAATAATATAGCTACATAGATCATTTTAAATACTGACATGGAAGACATATAATCAGATTTGAAAATAGCACTGATTTAAAAGATGACTGACATGTCTTCAGTAGATCTGTGAACAGCTCAGTGATATTAGTGACGTTACTGCGAATAAATGGTATTATGTGATATTGTACTATGTAAATTTTTAATATCGTATCCATAGCAATAATGCATATTTATGTAGCATCCAAACCAGGTAACCCCATTCTAAGGTGCTGTACAATATTATCATCCAGCACCCACCTCAACTCCCAAGGAAACATACAATGCATGCTACCTTTTATAGTTGCACAATGCTACTTAGACACACCGCCATTATGTCCTGGTCAGGTTCTCATTTTTGGCTGGGTGAACCACTTGCCAGATGACAGCATTGCAGCTTCGGAGACTTGAATACGAGACCCTTCAATTATGAACGAGATCACTAGGAATCACTGTATAGTTTCCAACAGATACACAATGTGTGAGAAGCACTGGGTATGAGGAGTCTGGTTTACTAATGCTTGGGGCATGAGATGTTGGGTATTGGGCAAATGGATTGAATAAAGTTAGTTTTCTAAGAACATTCACTTTATGATTGTGGTAAGAGGCCATCATTTCTTGTGTCGTAGAGCTTCTTCTGGAGAGTTGCTGTAATTGTTCAGATAGTCTCCATCAAATGATGTAGGTTTAAGGAGCCCAGTGCTGGACCTGCCTGGTGAGTTATCACAAGGTGAGCACCAATCATGTGATTATTTTCCGGAAATGCAGTCAAAACAGCTGTTGCTTCATGATATTGTGGTCTATTAGAGTGTGCCATGTGACTCAATACCTCCAACTTCAGCACTCAATGTTTATGTTTGGGTTACCTCACCCGTAGTCCATATCAGTCTAATCTCTAGACCTCTACCCATTGACCAGTCCATGTTTTGGTGTCCCTTACACAGAGGCCGAAGCTGCTGCTCGCATAGCTCTCTGGATCACTGAGATGTACAAGCCAGCCTCACCACATCAAGGAATGGACTAGGAAGGGGGGGAACATTAACTGTGTTTGCTCTTTTTTCTGGTTTAAGAGGATTGGACATGTCATTCCCAGATGTCAATAAACATCGCAGAAACTGCAATCCACAATGCATCAATATTTCTACAATATTCTCATTTCTAAAAGAAACATCATTCCTTTTGTTGTGACATTATGCTATTTATTTTATTGCCTATGTTCTTGCTTTCCTCTAGATATGATGATGAGGCCGACCAGATCACAAGCTATCAGAAGGTGGCGCTAACTGCACTCCAGAAAATTGAAATAGGTATGTGCATGGATGAAGGTGAGAAAAACTGTGTCAACAGATCAAAGGCCACAGTAGATCCTGTTCACTTTACACACCAAATTGTTATAACGGAATAATTTTTATTTAAATATTCATCGTTTACGTGTATACAATATTGTCCCAGAAATTGCCTTAATTTAGGTCACAATCGGCTCCATAAGCAAAACAATAACTAATTGTTTAGTCTTAACATTGGTTACACCCATGGTATATATAATATAGCTGAGCGTGAGTGTTTAGGGAGGTAAATTCTACAAATACAGCTGTGAGCTGGATTCAAACACACAACGTGGAGGTTTGCAGTGCTGTGTTCTTACCACTGCACCATCCGGATTCCCAGTAATAATAATATTAAATGTTTTTGGAGCGAGATATTAAAGCATTTCTTTGTTGGCCAATATCTTGTTGAAATGATTCTAATGACGTCGACTTTTGTTGTCATCGTTAGCCACTCTAGTGCGTATATCATGTAAGGTATAGACGAAATAGAGGTTTTTGTGGGTAGAGATGTGGTAATAAATTGGTGTTTACATTGGATTACTTTGAGCTGGCCACCAGGGGGCTAATTAATTATACAGCAGAATATGGATGCACGATCAGTATTCGCGCGTACAGAGTGATGATGTTACAGAAATAACTGAAGAAACCTATACAAAAATGCACACATGTTGATGACGACAATACACAACTCTTGTCTTTAGAATCTTGTCTTTAGAATTATAAGGCAGCCAATTGCTGCCTGGTATCTGAATTTCTCCATATGGGCAATTATAATATTCACGTATTATAACCTCTTTATTGTTTTATATAATTATAGTTCTAATGAACTCGCTATATAGAATGGCTGGACTTAATCTTATCTACCGTTTTAATAAGGAATTATATATTTCAGAGTAGGATGAAAATTTATGAGGCATCGCTTTAAAGCCAACATCCAGATAACAAATACACTTGTTTGTGGTGGTGGTGCTACAGTAAAATATATAACATTAACTGATTTAGTATGCATTAACTTGGTAAATAACCTAAC
This sequence comes from Paralvinella palmiformis, assembly GCA_025642065.1. Classification (NCBI taxonomy): domain Eukaryota; kingdom Metazoa; phylum Annelida; class Polychaeta; order Terebellida; family Alvinellidae; genus Paralvinella; species Paralvinella palmiformis. The sequence goes on along the minus strand of JAODUP010000080.1, from coordinate 405,750 downwards.
ATCACATTAATCCCTCAAATAAAGATCGTGTTAGATGAATCATTTAAAAGGACATCATCAATATTACATCAGCAACCTATTAACTATTTGTACTAAAGAATCACAAAATTGAGCACCAGTAAATGCCATCTGACTCTGATCATTCTCTGTGTCTTGGAAAAATGTGTCATTTATGGATGATAATTTATAATTGAACAAAAGTTGAAAACGAAAATAGTGTATATCTCAAGAGAAGTATCGACTGATGACTCCCTATAGATGCTGCCCCATGATTTTGCGAGTTGGTGGTACTAAATACTGGATTTTGGTGATGAGTCACAATATTACTGACATATTAGTCACGGTCACGAATTGCACAACATCATTCCCCAATGTGCTAATCATCCATTGCAATCATATGAAGAGGTGTTTTGGGCCGTGGCACAAGGGAGCTATCTTTAAGATGGTATGCTTGTGGTAATTAATCTCAAGTTTCCGATAAACAAAGGTGGTCCACTTTGGCAGGTTTCATTTTTACAGTAAAAGTTGGCTTCTCTAAGGTCAAGTTGTTTATATAAGTTGGTTTTACAATAATAATGATTTATAATTGATAATGTTAATTACATAATTAATTGTAATTGATGACGGCTATGTCACTTTCATAAATTTCTATTATGGCCAGAAATGCTGCATAATTGTAATAAATAACATATATATATATATATATATATATATATATATATATATATACATGCACACATCCCTTGTCATATATGTATCTTTTTTTTGACAGGACCAACTCCTGCTGTGTTCAAGTCAAAGCATATCTGTATTAGACTGTTCTACACTCACCAGGGGGAGCCAGGCTACTTCCACACGTTTTGCACAACAAATACTCGTCTGTTCAACAACATTGTGATCACAATCAAAAATGAAGAGGAATCAAAAGGTGAACCGTCATGTCAGGCTCTTACTGTGCTGCTTATTTTTAAAGACTAATCATTGTGCTCCAATGGTTAGTCTCTGACAAAATATTAAACATTTGTGGGTATGGGGGGGGGGGTTGTATGTGCATCCATCCATCTGTTTGTACGTACTTGTGGGTATATATAAATGTCTTCATCTGTTTGTACATCTTTCTGTCTGTCTGTCTCTCTGTCTGTCTGTCTCCCTGTCTATCTGTCTGTCTGTCTGTCTCCCTGTCTGTCCATGCCTGTCTGTCTCCCTGTTTACCTGCCTGCCTGTCTGTCCATCCATCTGTTTACAAGAGCTAACATCTTATCATTGTATCCACAGAATCCCTACAGGCTATATGTGAATCCTTCTCCGCTGCCAAAAAGCTTACCTGTAATGAGGATCTTATGGTCGAGTTGGTTAAGTTGGAAAGGTCAGTTAATATACAACATCGATTAATCTCAGACACAGAGTCAATTCCAAAATTGGAATTGGTGGTCAATTCCAATTACAGAATTGGATAAGATAAAATTGTTTATGCTACTGGAATTGATCAGATGGAATTGACCCCATGTCTGTAGATAATCCTGTGCTGTGTCTGGTAGCGTATTGCACTGCACACCTCCAAGTTGGTAAGAATTAATCCCAGTGTTCCCTAGTGTCTTTGAGATGTTTCATTCTTCACTGGTAAGAAGCTCTGACCTGACCTTGAGGTTCCGGCAGTCGGCTATATGTCCGGAAATGAGATCAGCGATGAGAGTACAATAACAAAACAATTTGCCGGCTTCCATGTTATCATTTTACATATTTCATCATTTAAAATTGCCCTTTTCATCTTAAAGTGACACCACTGACAGTTTGATGACAGTTTTTATTTACTGACACTTATCTTATCTCTCTGTTTTCTTTTAAAACAATTCTTCGTTGGCCAATATCATTTTCAGACGATCCTGATAACGATGACTTTTATTAGCATCATTTGTCAATGTATCACATATACATCGTAATAAATTTGTATTTACATGGATCACTTTGAGCTGGCCATATGCGACTGATTAATTATGCAACAAAATATGCACAATTGCTGAGTTTTACCATAAAAACGAGATGTGACCTGACACACATAACCGGGCCAAACTGTGCCAAAACCTTCATGACATCAGTACGACTTTTCCCATTGAAAATTGCTGAGTAAAAAGAAACAGAATTGAATATTCATGAGTATGCCTTATACATCGCCCGATTGCTGCTTGAGATGAGAATATTTGTTGGCACACACCAAAAATATCCATGTATTATAATATCTTTGGCATTAAATATACAATTTATATCAACTTAGAGGCGACGGGAAAAGAAATTTAACATTTCTAAGTAAATATAATGTAACAAACAATTATTTTATTCCCTATCAGATGCTCTACCACACTCAAAACAATTCTAACAACCAGCTATCATATTACCATTAAAATTATCCAAAAATCCTTCATTTCCTAACTTTCACAGGCCATTGTTAGTGTGTACTACACTCACTAGGGGTTACTGTGTGACGTCATCTTTGTCACACATCACGTAGTGCCACAGCTTGTTTACAAGACTAATTTGGGAAACCTTTTCCTGTGACCTTTAAAAAGTAAAACGATTAGAATTAGTCTTATCCACAATAATAATAATAAGGAACTTTATAACTCAGAATAGGATATAACTTCCAAAGGTTCGCATTAAGATACATCATCACCTTAGAGCACCATCACACATTGTGATCCTTTATTGCTCCCTGACAGTGATCAGATCAAGTTTAATGTTACTCATTATTTGGGTTGATCAGTAGGAGAATATTCCGTAAATGTACTACCTTTTACTTTATATTAATATTCGTAATATTCATAATTGACGTGAATGTGAATCCCTGAGGATGTAAATAGTAAAGGAACATGGTAGACCGTCATGGTTACCAGTTGTCAACAACGTGAAAACTAATAATCACAAATTGATGTTCGTTCAACCATTCATGAATATATATCTCTAATATTATTATTAGTAATATTAATAAATACGTGTTCTAAATTTCAATTACAATTTGAAACAAATCAAGTTCGGGTCATATTAGGTGATTAAAAGCTTTTACCTGCGAGATATTTCATCCATCGATAAAAGGTTTCAGGCTGATGGTGTGACTTCCCTAGGTATTACCCCAGTGGCATATCACTTCCATGTGAGCCATGCGTCGAGGGTAAATAAACGCATTCACTCGCCCAGCCACTGTCACTAGAATACAAACCATTCAAACATGTTTCAAGTTCACTTTTCCGTTTCTAAAGTAAACATTATTTGTTGTTCGTAATTTCAGGAAACGGAGCAAGCTTCCGCCTAATGTCATTGATATCACTTCCAAGGCTCAGCTACAGCTAGAGCCCGAGAGAACTGACACATCTCCTGGCCATCTGAACGTACTGAACAACCGTCTGCGCAGTCGCAACTCCAGAATCATCATGTCCAGAATTGGAAAGACGATCGCCGTTCTCAATCCTGTCAGAAAGATGAAGCTGTCACGCTTCCGGAGGAAGGTGCCCTTCATGCCGGCCGTCTGGTACTCAAAATCAGAGGAGGAGGAGGCAGAGGGAGCGGACGGCGAGCCCATGGAGAGAGCAAGGATACTCAGAGGAGAAAGGGTCATCACAAAGCCATTTGTGGAGGTCAGCAGCCACGACGCTGTCTCCGAACTGACAGCATCCAAGCTGCCAATGGCCATTCAAGACGTTGACATAGACACAGCACTGGATGAGGATTCTGACAGCGAACTTAGCGACTACCAGATGGCTTCTCAGACCAAGGAAGATCACATGGTCTTGGTGTCCTGTGGTCTCCTGATGGTCAGTGGGATGAGGGTTCTGGAGACGCTGTCCGAGGGTCTGACCACTCCTGGCTGGGGTCTGGCAGATGATGAGAGGGAAGTGACGAAGGAGGATTTGGCCATCTTGTTGGGGAAATACCGGGAAATTCTCCACACGAATGATCTCTCCGATATGACGATGAAGCATCGCTCAATGTCGGTGGACGTCAGCGACGAGAAGGAAATGCAGCGCACCTGGAAGCGTTCTCCAGCTAGAGAGATCGTCAGAGAGAACAGGATCCAGTTGATCGAGGGGATTAATATGAGGGCTGGTAGATCTAACGAAATCTTGCTGACCAGTCAGTTGTCTGAAGAAAACGTCGGCACAAACCTGCTTAAGGAAACTTGTGATGCTGAAGAAATTGATGTCTTTGCTGCTGTGTCTGCCACGCATCAAACGAGCCCGGGTGAAGAACAATTGGCGGAAGAACACGAATCCTGGATCAGCATTAATATTGCCAAACACACAGAAACGCAGTCTCAGGTTGAAGTCAGGGAAGCCAAAAAACAGCTGCACCATTCGTGCATGAAGATGTCGTTTAGCGAGGGCTCACTCGCTGCCACCTACCATATGGACGTCGAAGAGATGACCGTTGATCTGGACGAGTTCGAGATGGATGACTACCCTCGTGTCTCGGCATTATCGAGACTGAAAGGCAAAATGATGACAAGCATGCCATCACCGCAGGGTCGATCCCACCATCAGGAGCGCATCGCGCGGCACAATCGGATGAAGTCACAGCTACGCTTCCAGGAATGCCAGACGAAAATATTACTTTTATAGTAAACAAGCTTTTGGGGATTGTCTACAAACTGATTTAGCGTCGTAGCTTTGTACCCATCATTTCTCCAAAAATCTATTTTTCTGGCAAATTCTTATTGTTGTTCCTTAAACGATGTGTCAGCCATTGGGTGTTTTTTTACGCATAAGCTGTTTTAAGTAGGTCATTTGCTCAGCTCGTACATTCCACGGTTTTTGTTCCATGCACCAACATATTTGTGTTATCAGCTAAGCATTTCAGGGATGGAAATCAGATTTCTGTCAAGTTCTAATTTTTTCTTGCACTGAAATTTCAGTTTTCCATCAGATCTATGGCCCGTAGCTGGGCCACGTCTTTATGTATTCACTAGACAATAGACGGTCTATTTACCATCATTACTGACCATAAGCCCAGATAATTTACTGCCTTTATGCCTTCTCTGTTTCCTGTCTAATCATTCATCGTCGACGGTGCTATCCGTCAAATTGGCAAGAAAACTATTAAACTGTCTTCAACAAACACTGGCGTCATCCCTGGCTCTCTTTTATTCGCGTGCGTGGATGTGTTTTGTTGCTTTTTGGAATGAAGAAAGTGGCACTAAATATTTCTGTTTTACTGCCAGCATTTATGATGGTTGGATAATCGTTTATCCTGGGAGGTTTTCCACTCATTACAATAGGCTATTACATTTGTAGACACTTTCAGATGTTGTCTTTTTAGAAATGGTGAAACTCGTAACAAATCAATTGTTATTTCAGTGTTAAACTTCAAAGCATGAATTGGCTGTTATGTGTGTGTTCATCAAGATTGTCTAACTCACTTTCTGTTTGTCCATTCATCTGTCTGTCTGCTTGCCTCACTGTTTGTACATCTGTCTGTCTGTCTGTCTGTCTGTATGTCTGTCTGTCTGTCTGTCTCCAATTACTATGTTTATACATAATACTGGTATAAATCCATGTCAGTTTCATTTTTTAACTTTTTATATGTTTGGAGCATTGGATCAAAAGAAGCTAATGTAAAAATATTTACATTAGTTACAATCAAAACATTTTCTAATATTATACCCATTTTATAGTTAAATACAAACTGTCATATCTCTTTCTCAAGCTCTGTGTGTGTGTGTGTGTGTGTGTGTGTGTGTGTGTGTCTCTAATGTTGTCTCCATTTATCTCTCTCTCACATGTTTGGTATGAAATGTGTATGAAGTACCTTTCTTGTGTACTGACTGTTTTGAATCCAAGTGAAGATTCTGTGGTGAATTTTTTGAGAATTTATACAGCTTTCTCTCTCTCTCTCTGTGTGTGTGTGTGTGTGTGTGTGTGTGTGTGTTTCATAACCCACTCACCTTATATGGCACTATTTTCACATATGCATGTAGAAGATGAAATAAAGTCATTACTGTCTGTCTGTCTCTGTCTGTCTGTCTGTGTATATGTTCCTTTGTCTCCCTGTCTGTCTGTCTCCAATGATTCAGTATAGGTTCACTCTACTTTTTTAATATTGTTGTCAAGTAAAGATGTTTTATTAAGCCGAAGTTCAGATCCCAGTCACAATCTGAATAAGTTTAACAAAAACTTCACTTCTTACTGACTGTTTTTTGGCCACTAAATGAGAGATGCACAATAGAAATTCTTGCACCTTACAATGCGATGTGTCCAGTTTAACAGAAGTCACCTGATAAACAATGGAAGCTATTTCCCTACCTTATTGTCTTTTCACCTGAGATAGTCACACAATCCATCATAATATTCTAAAAATAGTTTACGAATATTGGGATCCAGAATCCCCGAAAGACGAATGTGGGCATTGAAATTGCGAAACTTTGACATGGAAATTAACTTGTTACTGGAAAGATCTATGATGTTTGTTTCGAGGCCAAAATGGAAGCAATAAATTTAGATAAAAATTCATCTGATGGGATAATTCCCCTCGAATTTACTAATCAGATAATAGAACAAAGCTTAGATAAAATATCTAGACTAGTTGTAGCTGATCCGACATTTCCAGATCAGCTGTTTACATAGAGGTGTGGAGTGTCATTCAAATCATTATTAAAATTAATACGATGATGTTGATATGTTTTTACGGTCTGTTTGTAGCGATGTTAATTAGTTAATGAAGTATTGTTGTGGTGAGAAATCTATATATCTTAATGTTTTGGGATAAATGTTGTAATCGACCCCCCCCCCCCCCGTACACAGCCCAATGTGTCAGGTACGTGCATCGTGTCTTGTTGATTTATGTGACGCGTGTCAAATATACCATCTTGTGACGGGAATTAATCCAGATTTAAAATGACATTTAAACGTGCCGTGTATGTTGATCTAACACCGCGGATACTTAATATAAGCATTATTGGATATTTACCCGGGTCTGTATACATGTTGACAAGTGGTTTCTTGTTGACTTTGCACTTTTTCAGCGAAATATTCACTCGTATTTACAATTGTTCTGCCTGCACCAGATTCCTACTATGATGTGATGTTGATGTCAAATGTTTTCACGTAGTTCTAGTTCATTTCAATATAGACTGATCTAATAACAGAACATTAAATCTATCGTTCTCAGTTTGACATTGTTGACTTATTGTTTATCAAATAGAGATATGTTGTTTGAGAGGATGTGTCATCAAGCATTCTCAAATGTATGTATATATATATATATATATATATATATATATATGCTCTGAAAACTCCATGTTGTTTTAGCCAGTTTTTGTGGCTGTACTGGAATTGTTTCTGCTTTCCAAGTCTTGCATATCATTATCATGTCTGTCTGTAAACCTTTTATTAAAACATATACATACATATACATAGTTATATATATATATATATATATATATATATATATATACAAACACACATACACATCCAAAAATATATGCATGTTCATTCATACAACATACATACTCATATACATCCAAGCATACATATCATGCCTATATTCTATATATGAATCTCTCTCTCTCTCTCTCTATATATATATATATATATATATATATCTCACCATTTTAAACACTTTTGACTAACAAGATATTATTATAGAGATCGTTGTCTACTGAGTTATTTGTATATTCTCTGATTGTTTATTTCAATGTGCTGAATTAGCTATATAAATGATGTGACAAAATATATTGTTCATATTTATGTATTATAATATTACTGGTGTATGACGTCAATTACAGAGAATTAGGAATGTTAAATTATCATTTTCACCTCTTAATTAAGGAACACAAACTATAAACTCTCAAAATATAACATATTTTCTTGGCTATAAAAAAACATTACGTAATGTAATACTTTCTAACAGGTAAAGGGTTAGTACTTAGTACTGAATTTTTAATATATGTGTGTGTGTGTGTGTGTGTGTTATAAAGATAGTTAAGGCGCTGGCACAGGTGTTATACTTTTATTCAAACAGCAATTATAACTCCAAACTGGTTAAAAATATATTTAAATACATATATAATTTAATTACATTTATAATTAGAAAAAAAGGAAAAACAAATTATTAAAATATTCCAGATCCTGACAATGAGTTAAATTTCTCCTCTTCCTTGTATAATTTGCTGATATTCGGTTTATGGATGACTCAAAATCTTCTAAGACTCGAAATGATAATAAAACAAATATTGTATATTTGGCATCACGGTCACATTGTGTAAACAATTTAGGAGCTATTTTTGACCAATGTATTAACAAGCATGAACATGTCATATCATTATGCTGAGCTGCCTACTACCATCTTAAGAACATCCACTGTTTAAAAGCATTCTTGACACAAGAATCACTTGTAACTGTAGTCCATGCCTTTGTTACATCTCGTATAGACTATTGTAACTCCCTGTTATATGGCATATCTGATTATAACATTAATCGCCTTCAGCGAATTCAGAATAGTGCAGCTCGCATTGTAACAAATACTAGAAAATATGATCATTCACCCCAATTTTTAAAAAAAATTTCATTTTCCCCCTTTAAAGCGTTTTTAAATTTTTAAGATTTTATTAAAACTTTAAATCTATTAATGATAGGGGCCCGGAATACCTGTTGAACTGGTTTCCCTTTAAAAAAAATCATCCCAAAAACTCAGGTCATCCAGTCGGGTACTTTGAAAGGTGCCAGTGTCCCGCCTCAAGTCATATGGTGATTGTGCGTTTAGTGTTGCAGCCCCCACTTTGTGGAATAATTGCCGGCAAATATTAGAAATGCGTCGTCTCTTGAAAAATTTTAAATTTGTTCTAAAAACACACCTGTTCAAGGTTGCGTTCACAGATAAATAATAATTATCTTTTAAATCATTTTTAACGGGGTTTTTACAGACATTATTTGGGGTATTATTATATTACATATTATTTGTACAGCGCCTTTGAATGACTCCTGCTAGTAAGGTCACTTTATTAATTTTTATCATGATCATCATTATTATTATTATATAAACAATTCACTATTCAAATCAAAATTAAGCCTAAAATGGAAAAGTAAAATATTATATAAAGCTAATTATTGCTAGATCAGAAACAAGACAAATTTGGTAATAATTTCTGAAACTATTTTTGCATAAAACGTAAAAGGCTACACCATATTTTAAATCCAATACCTAACTGGTGTTTTAGTGAACTGCGCAGAGAGACTGCATGCTCGTGAATATTCATGTTATAAGATACGCCGAACGAAAAGTCTAACCCAAATATGAAATATAAACGGTTTAAGTGTATCCGGATTATTAAAATAAGGGGGAAAGTTAAAGACCCCCTGAGGACGTAATACACTCTGTTAGTGACCACCCTCGGGGTATGTCGGCTCCATCTTTTCGTACTGCTCCCCTGCGAGTGGTGGGGGGGGGTCTCAACCACACCAACGTAGAGGCTGTGCTGATCAAGCGGCAGCCTGGGGAATCTCCCCGATAAACAACAACAAGTATCCGAATCAATTAACAGTAAAGGATATTCCCGGATCAAGTCGGACAATCCAACAACGAAGATATAAACTATTTACTTTAATGAACTAAACTTGATTACTTAATGAGCTGGTCATTAATTATAAATATGCCTCTCGCCGCTCTTTGGCATTGTTAGTGACACAACAAGCACGTGTTTTTAGCAAACAAGCCGAAATGTGAGCTAACAGCGCAGTCATCAGGTCATGCGTTACGTCTACGATTCATACCTGTAAGTATAATCATTAATATTTCGACCAGTCGGGGAGTTTCGAACACGGAACCTCGATCCGGACTGGGAACTGTCGTTTCGAGATCCGACGAAGTTAGGAACTACCGGAAACTATATAATACTCAAACATAGAAACACAATGTAATATTTAGCAGTGCATCAGATCGTTCCCTCAACTAGACATGCAAGATTTGCGGGCGATTGGAACCCCCCCCCCCACGCACACACATACAAGCACACTTAGGTACATAACAAGCAAAAATCCAGACCGGTTTTCACCTCTAACATATCAACCATCATGCTTATAAATATTCATTAGGACTGATATGTTATCAAGATTTTCGCTAGTTGTTATTATATTTATCTAGAACTGATATAAAATGGTCATTCACCCGATTAATGAAACAGGTCGCTAATTTGAGGTAAAAATGAAATGATACTTTATGTTCTTTTACAGTTTATATAAGTTGTAAAATGAAGTAATATCAAACCAAATGTTTACACAAACACCCCATATATTATATATATATATATATATATATATATATATATATAAGCTTAAAACCACGAACCTTAAACTTGGTTCTGTGGTGGGCTACTTGGGCTTTCGATCCATATAACTAAGGGTTTAGAGTAAATGTTTTAAATATTCCCAATCTTATTCCCAATCATAATCCCAATCATAGTCCATATCATAATCCCAATCATAATCCCAATCATAATCCTAATCATTGTCCCAATCATAATCCCAATCATAATCCCAATCATAATCCCAATCATTATCCCAATCATAATCCCAATCATATTCCCAATTATATTCCCAATCATATTCCTAATCATAATCCCAATCATAATCCCAATCATAGTCCCAATCATAATCCCAATCATAATCCCAATCATTGTTCCAATCATAGTCCCAATCATAATCCCAATCATAATCCCAACCATTGTTCCAATCATAATCCCAATCATAATCCCAATCATTGTCCCAATCAAAATCCCAATCATAATCCCAATCATTGTCCCAATCATAATCCCAATCATAGTCCCAATCATAGTCCCAATCATATTCCCAATCATAGTCCCAATCATAGTCCCAATCATATTCCCAATCATATTCCCAAGCAATGACATATTCACCGGCGTTTAAAATTCTTTTAATATATTTTTTTAGTGAACACACAAACAAATAAACACGCACACAGATTGTTTTTATTTATACAGATATCTAAAATTCCCTCAGTTTTATGATGTATTGTTAGATGGGATGTGACCAACGTATTTTGGGTATATCTTTTGCTGTTAATTGTGTATTTTATGTGTTTATTTCTAGTAACCAGAGATGTTTTACATACGGGTAGCAACATCCACACGTTATTTTTAGTTAGTACATAACACACCCGCTGTGTGTGTGCTTGTGCGTGCGTGCGTGCTTGTGCGTGCGTGTGCTTGTGCGTGTGTTTTAGGGTACATAGTAAGAGGCAACAGGCACAGAGCATCAACATATCTAAACATCCTTCGAAACCTACCTCCATAAATCTAAATACAACTATACATACATTAATCTAAAAATAAAATGTTCCATCCCTCCACATATTGATAGATGTGTTCGTATACCTAAGCATGTGTCTGGTCTACTCATCAGCCTGTGGGAACCAGCTAATTCGCTTTTCGTACGCGACAAATATGTCACGCCCACAGGAAAGCGGCTACATGCAGGTTACGTACAAAAAGCGGAAGCACGTAAAAAACATACCATTTGATACCACAGCTCGCAACAAACAACACGTGCGTGTGGTTCAATGGTGACTTGCTACATACATGTCATAAACTATTTTGACACCACAGTTTACATTCAACAGTAATTTTCTGTGGTCCAAAAGAAACCTGTATATAAAGCATTTCGACACCTCAGATGCTGACCTCAGCTTTATTCTGGTTTCGAATAACTGAATACTAATCTCAAGAACTAGAACTACTTCGACACACATGTATATATTGTTTTAAATAAGGATTTATTATTTCATTATAATGTGTTTACATTATATAGTAATACCCCGCTTTACTCCAAATTTCAGTTCAGCGAACGTCATTACGTCAGACGTTACGTCACTCAGCTACATCACCTACGTCATAATAAGAGGACATGAAATAAATAAATTAACAATAAAAGAAGCTAAAAGGCACTTTAAGGCATTACATCCGATTTACGTCAAAAATATGGTTACGTCACGGCTTTCGGTATCAATTAAGAGATAGATAGATAGATAGATAGATAGATAGATAGATAGGGAGAGAGAGTGGGGGGTATATATATATATATATATATATATATATATAGAAGGGGAGAGAGAGAGAGAGAGAGAGAGAGAGAGAGAGTACTGAAATCTATAAATCCATGAACCCAAAATTCCTTTCATTTCTACATAATTAACCTGTCGAGTTCAATGACTATATACGTGCGTGGAGAAGTAAGGAAGTTCTAAGTCCAGTTTTTGTTAGATACCTACACGCCTTTTGAATTATTCTGTTTACCTCCTGCTAATATAAGTTCCCTGTTTTATTTGAACTCTGTTGGGTTGGGTTTTTTTGTTTTGTTTTTTGTCAACGGCTCCAGTTTTATTTTTTATTTACACATTTTGGATTATGTCAGTGAATTAATAAATAAAAGTTCGTAAGGAGGTTTCGATCTAAGAACCACTCGAGATTCCAAGAGTGGTTTATGTGTGGACAATCTGTCCGTTTTACTTCATAGACAAATTTTTTGTTTGTTTTGGGATTTTTTTATATTTTGAATTACTCTTTGAATATTGACAGTAATGGTGACACAGCATATTCCAGTCAACGACGGGCGTATTCACCTTGAATATCTATTTTCTTCTGGTTATTTAAACACTTCAATGAGGTTATACATTCCGTTTTATCTTCATATCTGACCTTATATATGACCTTTAATTGGGCCTTAATTGTGTTCAGCTCTTAAAGGTGATGGAAATTTGTTTTAATACTTTTACTATTATTATTATTACCATCATCATCATCATCATCATCATTATTTCTGAATCTTTTATGGAAAGTTCATGATCCGAATAGATTAAAACAATTTTTTTTTTGTAAATATTTTTACCTTTAAAAGTATATTATTGGGCATATTTCGCAGTTATGAGATAGGCGAGATATGAAATGTAAAATCGTTTCTGGTTCATTCGGTAGGGGGCTTCCGGGATGCCATCGGAGTCGAAAGTAGAAATAAACTCAGTAACCTATATAGTTCGTTTCTGTGGTCAGATCCCAAATAGCAATATTTGATATTTCAGTACTTTAGTAAGGGATCCAGAAGTTTAGTGCCTCCTTTTATAATTCCAATGATCATTAAAAATATTGTCTAATTGAGAGTAATTTTTTCCTCAACAGACCAATATATTTTGTCGCTGACGTTTATATATATATATATATATATATATATATATATCATCATCATCATCATCATCATATGCTATGCAGGTTTAAACTTATGACTAAACTTATTAATATTTGTAAATCAAGTGACTAATATAAACGTTAATAGATTAATTCAATAAAATAGACTACATCGGCAACAACGGCGCCATCTATCGGATCTCCGTTTGCGGGTTGGGTTCCACGGGACTCGCGACAAGTTTCGACATTTGAGTGCTAAATCCTTGGTATTTGCTAGATTGGCTCAATCTCATAAAAACGGTCATTTGCCAATTACGAAATCACAGAGAGCACAAACTGATTTAGATTTTGTTAAATTGTCTCTCACGGTATCTAAGTTGACAAGTTTTTTTAAGGCTTCAGATTTTGTAATCATTACAGGCAGATACGTCAGAATTACTTGTCAACGTTATATGTGATTATATACATAAGCATAGTGTCACAGTGAATAATCCTTTATTTGTAATATTTGACATTTACCACCATAAATGCGAGTGAAAAAAGTTGTAAATAGCATCAATCAAGTCACGAGGACATAGCATCAAATGATCAATCATCCGACCGTTCCTTCGCTATCATCACGTTGTTCAATTGTGCGCAAGTCTATACGACAACGCACGAGACTTCGGCGAGAGTTATGCCTGCATTTAGATGTTTAATTTGAACGTGCAAGACGTATTGAAATATATCTATATGTTTGTAGTTGTTGAAATTTGAAAATGGAAAATTATTTTTGAGTTTGACAATTTAAACTGAAGATTGAACAGTTAAATCATGGCCGTTTGTCTCCACCGACAAAGAGGCAGAAAATGAAACTGAAAGTGTACGGCAAGTTTCAACGGAAATGGATCGCCCAATTCAAAGCAGTAACCAATGCTTCCCAAACTGGCATTGAATACGCTCATTGTGCAGTATGTGCTCGCGATGTAAAAGTGGCTGCATCCGGCGCCTATATGGATACGCACCTGGCCACCGTACTACACAAAACAAATGAGGCCAAGGCGATAACACGCCTACCAATGACGTCATTCTTCACCGTGAAACCGCAGACATCCGCGGCCATCACAAAGGCAGAGGTATTCTTTGAGCAATTTGTGGCCGAGTGTAGCCTCTCGGCGTCTGTAGCCGACCACTTCACCGACTTTGTGAAAGTAATGTTTTCAGACGGCAACATTGCCAAATCATTCCGAGCGGATGTATACAACACAGATAATAAATAGTTAGCTCGCCACAAAGGGGGTAAAATGTCAGTTGTCGAGCGATGTCAAACAGGTACGTTTATTTCATTATGATATATGAAAGTAATGATCTGAAAGGTGACAAGCGATTGGCCATCCTCGTTCTCTTCTTCCAGACCATACCAGCATACCAGCAAATACCAGAATCCTGGACATACCCATCTACAATCAGTGAAACGATATTCAGTGTATCGGATAACTCGCTGAAGGGCTTCGAGATTCCGTGGTAGACTGTTGTCGGGTTTTCAAGTGACAACTCCTATGTGATGGCCGTGCTCATCCGCGTCAAAGAGAATCAGACAAGTGTATTCAACATTTGCTGCATCTGACACACTGAAAACCTTTGTGCGGTGGCAGGTATGACGACGCCGTCACTATCCATGGGTGACTTCTTTGTGGAAATTTGTTTCCACTTTGATTAAAGTGTGAAGAGAAGAGAGGCTTTCAATGAGTATCTATAGATGTTGAGCACCTGCAAGTATTAAGCACTGTCCAATTCGCTGGCTCTCTTCCGCGTATTGCGGAGCCGGTGCGCATCCAGTACCCAACTTTGGTGGTATACTTCACCAGTCATGAGGCCGGAAGAATAAAATGTGCAATGAAGCGGCTTAACGACCCTCCAACAAAACTCATCCTGCTCTTCCTCAACTTCATCCTACATGCCATGAATGATTTCAACAAACTCTTCCAAGCAGATGAAACGCGTATTAGTTACTTGCTTCCCGAGACGACACGCCTACTGCGTAAGCTGGTAGTGAATTTCGTACAGATGAAGCATATAATGTGTAAGGCTAATGTTAGACAGATCAAATTTAAAGGGATAGTCCACCTTTATTTCAATATGATATATAATGTCAAAATTTTAAACGATCACCCACATATTAAATAATCCAGTTCAAAGTGCTGATTAATCGACTTTTAATGACCTGTGGGCGCCGCCATTTTGAAGCTAGACCATAAGCTCCTGAATGCTGACGTCACTTCAGTGAATCAGGTTGATCTGAAGTCTGTAGAGCCCATACAAAAGCATGTAAACAAGTGTGAGCAAAGAATTATTCCAGAACTAAACGGCATTATATTGTTAAAATTACGTCATGAATAAGATACAACCATATCAGTTTGAGCCAGAAGAAACTTTACAAGAGGAAGATGATTCAAAATGGCTCAGAAATTAACGCCCAAGAGAAACTATAATCCACTTCAGTCTAGAGAGCGCCCATGTGACGTCAGAGCATTTGAGTTTTCTCCTTCCCGACTTCGAATCTGGCTTCCGATGCAGCTGTAATGGCGGCCCTCTAGTAATTTGGATTATTTCCCTATATCTAAGATATCAGGTATTTTTCTTGATTTTTATTGTGAAATTTATGGTTACTGTTCTAAGCATTAGATATTTTAAAAAAAAATTCTGAGGGTGGACTGTCCCTTTCAGTTGGAAGAAAACCAACATGACGATGAGCTGTTATGTGTTACTCGTAAACACAGATGACCCCATCAGAGAGGCAGTGCAGGCTAACTACTTTAGCGATGTTCACAAATTATATTGTGCTGTTATGCGTAAAATGATGAAGATTTTACTATTCGACGACAGAGTGATAAATGACTTAATTGTGCTGGACCCAACCAAACGAGATGAATTAACGTATGCTCCAACTGTTCGTCTGGCTGAACGCTTTGATCCTTTTGTTGACCAAAAGGTCACCATTTCAAGACTACTAGTTTATGGAAGACACTAAGAAGGGCATGGAAGTAGTTGTTGTACAGAAATATGTTGACAATTACTGGGGTGAAATCGTGAAGATATGGACCGCAATGGGACAGACGTGGTTCCTCGCACTTGCAGAAGTAAGGGTTGCTGTTCTTACCTTGCCACACAGCAATGCTGATTGTGAGGGATGGTTTTCCATTATCCGGAATGTGCATACGTCAGAGCCTGAATGGGGACACGCTCAAAGCACCTTTCCAGGGCAAGCTCAACAACGGGAGGTCATGTTATGGGTTTAATGTATCAGAGGAGATGGTGGCTCTAACAAAACGTACCAAACACGAGTATAACACGCAGCACCAAAAACTAATGCCATGCTTGAACCTCCGTACTCTCTGCACAACGAGCACAGTCGCGATCAATGTGAGAATACCTGATTGTTACATTATATGTTAATAAATATAGATCTAATAAATAACAGTCGACACTAATGATCGTGTTTCTGTTTTCTAAGAACTTATGGTTTTGTTGACACTTTTATGGTTTTACTCACCCTAAACTACTGTTTCATTTCTTGGAGGTTGACAGGTATGCATTGCGCATGCGTCACATAAATCTTCCTTTATCTAGCAGCAAACTGACCCGAATACCTTATTATTATCGATATTTGAAAGAACTTCTTTGTAATTTTGTTTTCCTTTTTCATTCCGCATCATTACCGTTGGAGGTCGTTCGGTCTGATTAGCCTACCATGTGCCCAAAAGTGGCACGTGAAATAGCAATGTTTACATTTTCCAGGAGAATAAGAGCTACCGTATATGTCCAGGCCCTTAACCCGTCATACATGGTTATATATTGTCATATATGTGGCATCATTATGTCGAATCCCTTAACTGGATCTATGCCATAATAGACACACACACCAACACACACACACACACACACACGCACACACACAAACACACGCACGCACGCACACGCACACACGCACAGACATATATATATATATATATATATATATATATATATATAATTAGAAAACATGTATGGACAAAATGATTAAAAGAATTCAGAAGGGGATCATCTATACATATAAACAATTCACCCATTATCGACACAAAACAAAGCTCTATGCAGTACACTATAGCCAATAATTGATCGACAGCGTGGATTATTCAAAATGAAGCCTAAAAGATAAAACTTAAATACTAATACACAGTATAATTGAATAATATAAGCATAAATCAGAATAAATCCAGATCAATACTCGTAGCAGCGATATAACGCAATTAACTCAACCCAATAGCAACGACCGGTTTAGACTTAATCGAATCACAAAGCCACGATTAAAAAAAGTCTACGTTATACGTCTTATAAATCAAACAATTTTAAGAGTAGAGCTTTTGTAGGTTTGTGTCACTGTTATAGACAATTTCATTTATTTTTGTCATTATTGTTTGTATTGTTTTCTTATAAAACGGAATATTTCTTGGATTTTCCCACGCAGACACTTAAAAGAAAATGTGGACGTCTTTGATTTTCAATAAAAAGATACTACAAAAGAGATGTTTTATGATTTATAAGTGCAAAGGGGTCTTTCCATCGTAGTTCATCGTCTTTATAAATATTAAAAAATAAATAACTCGTTTTGTTATTGAATTTAACGTCCATCTGGCGTGGAGTTTAAATTATTTTGATCTAAGATGTCACCACTCTTGATTGACCTTTCCTTTGGATCCGGGGAACTGGGATGACATCCCTTGACCCAGCGTTGTTTATTGGCGGGAGGGGGGGGGGTGGGAGCGAGCCCCAGCTTTACTATTCTAATTTTACTATTCTAAACCTTCAACCTCGTTTCAAAACACGTTCCTCTTACGATGTGTCCTAAATATTATATATTTTGTTATAGTAAGCTTTAATAATAGACGATCTACAGCTAATAAACTGGTAAAATTAGAAATAGATATATTAGCTCGAAGTGAGATATATTATTATAGTTTTTTATCTGATGATGATGATGATGATGATTGATGTTTTACGGTCACTTTTGTGCACAAGGTAGGCTAAATGGGCCGAGCGACTTCCAAAGGTAATGAGACGAAGCGAAAGACGAAACAACCTTCAGATATGCCCACGCCGGGATTCGAACACGCGTGGTAGTGATCTGTGGTCCAACACGCTGCCGCTAGACCACGGAGGCGCCCCGATTGTTTTTTATCTGATAAATAATTTTAAAACAACTTATTTGATCAATACCTGGTATACCTAAATAATTGACATTGATGCCCCCCCCTCTCTCTCTCTCTCTCTCTGTTGTCAGTGTGTGTGTGTGTGCGTGCGTACGTGTGTGCAATTTAAGTCAGTTTATTATTATTTATATATTTTCGTCAATATAAACATCATACTTCTGGCATTCTGTGTTTCCATATTGTGATAGTTTATAGTTATTGTTTATAAAAATATGATACTAAAGAAATAAAATATGAATATTTATAAAAAGGAAAATTCAAATTACTACCTGGATGAATATGTACATTAAATATTGCTTTAATATTATTAATATTTTCTAGCCATTCATTATACTCATATGAATAGAGTTGATGTATGTTCATGCGAACTTTCTAAACGTTATATTCACAATACTTGAAGCCATAAATAATGTCCCAGTGAATTTACTTACAATTCAATGGAAACTTTATTTTTATTAAGTCGGAGAAATCATGCATTACTTAATTAGTTAGTGAACGGTAAGAAGCGCACAACAGGAAGTAAATGATTTTATAATAATAATAATAATAATAATAATAACATCGAATATCCTAATTATATCAAAATCTGTCAGTTAGTTAATTTGTCTGCTGCATGTACCTATATCTGATATGTCCGTCTGTCTTGTCCTTGTTGAGATTTGGGGTAGAGACCCCCCCCCCCGACTGTCCATCTGTCTTGTCCTTGTTGAGATTTGGGGTAGAGACCCCCCCCCCCCGGCTATCGCCTATTAGGTACAACCACCTGATGTTGTCTTTTGTTCTGTCTTTATTGTTGATGGTGGTGTTTATAGAGGTCTTTTAGAAGAAGTGAGATGATGTTGTCTGGTAGGAATGTCGGCTTTCTTATAATAAAAGCAGCTAGGTGATGATCTGGGAGTTTGTAGTCTTCAGGGAGGTGATGACCTTTAGTCTTCTTCTATACATGGGGGGGGGGGGCGTTGACCAGCTAATGTACCGGATTGTAGGCTTGTTGCCAGTGATGGCAGAGTGCTAGGAATGACGGACCGGTGAAGTTTCGTTTGTATACTGTATGACGAGAAACGTAGTCGTCTGAGTTGGATTTCGTCTCTCTCTCTCTCTCTCTCTCTCTCTCTATATATATATATATATATATATATATATATATATATATATATAATGTCCGTCTGCCTTTGCTTTTTTTGCTTGTTTTCGGGGTCAATCCCCAGGCTGTCGCTTATTCAGCACAGCCTCTATGTTGGAGTGGTTGAGAAAAATCCTCCCCCACCACTCACAGGGGAGCAGTACGGAAAGATGGAGCCGAAATACCATGAGGGTGGTCACTGCCAGAGCGTTTTTACGTCCTCGGGGGGTTTTGAACGTCCCCCTTTATTTTTAATAATTCAGTGGAGACGACAGCGCCATTTAACGTGGTCAGCCAACCACGATGTAGTGAGTCGACAAATTAATCTCTGGAAAAGTTTCGACCTCTTGCTGGGATCGAATCTGTGACCCTTCGCCATACCGTCTGTCTGCTTGTGTTTGTCTATTTATCTGTGGCAGAACTGTCTGTCTGTCTGTCTGTTTGTGAGTTGGTTTTCTAATTAGCTTGTCTGTCTGTCTATCGATCTATCAGTTGGTTGGTTGACTAACTGATTGATTGATTGATTGTTGATTGATCGATTGATTGAACATGTGTCGAACCCTGACAGAAAATGAGCAACACGTGTATATCGTAACCGTAATTACTTAACCAGTTTCCATTGTAAGCCTGCCATTAAAGTGAGACGACTTTACCGTGAGCCGGTTCGTGACGGTAAAACACGATAACTAAAGGGGCGGACGGGGGGGGGGGGGATTTAGTACGTGTTACTTCCTAACTGTCAGACAGGTTATGTATATATGTGGCACAGTCAGTAACTTAAAGACTAAATATATAGACACTAAACATGACAGAGTAAAAATGAGACAGTGTTTACCATCACAACAAACAAAATATAAGTCTCTCTGCGTGTGTGTGTGTGTGTGTGTGTGTGTGCGTGTGTGTGTGTGTGTGACACGGTATAGGAAGTAAATTATACAACTATGTGCTCGTCACACATGCATAACCCATGATTGATATGGAGAACAAATAATAAACAACGGGCCAATGAAAGAAAATAAACAAGTTCTTGGCTGCAAGAGTGTAGATCCTGTTGGGTGAGGGATACGCCCTCTTTTAAAAAGGACTGCAATGAATGCAAAGAATTTAAATTACATCCTTCGCCCCATTTCTTAATGCGCCCCCCCCCCACTCCCCCTCCCGTCCACCACCACCATCACCACCACCACATCATCATATAGGCCTCAATGAGCACACGCCATTGAGTAAATTCGTCATAAACGATGTTTATTCTATCAACCCGAGCAGGTGATAACGCGAACGAGTCGCCTTTGTGTGGCCATTTCACCGAATTACCAAAACACTGAGGCAAGTTTTCTTCGTAAGCCACTGACCTGAAACACCACAAGCACCCCTCCCCCCCCTCCGCATGCACCCACCCCACCGAGACTTGTCACCTGTCATCGGGTTAACATTCTTCGCACGTAAAGAAAGAATAGAGTTAACTCGTCTAGAAGAAAAAAAAACATCCCGAGTTCGGTTCATAGCCAAATGTCTGTATTTTTTTTCTGTTAGTTTCCGGCAAACAACCCCGACACACACACACACACACAATGGTTCCACCCACGAAAATAGACACACTGACTTAGTCACAAAATGAATTACACTTAAGCTGACTGAGTGTCCTTGATTATAAATTATTAAATCATCTCTGTGGTGTCAGAAATATTCTAGAATATATATATATATATATATATATATATATATATATATATAGTGCAGATTGCAAAATATATATATATATATATATATATATATATATCAGTTATGAGGTATTTGTCAACGCCTCCCCTAACCCACGACAAAACATTCCACCAGCTGGCTGACGGCCAGCGCCATCTAGCGATTGGCCAGTGACGTCAGCTCCAAACTGGCGAAGACACGAAAAGCTGAGAGTTGAGTGCAGTTTGTTTGTCGTATGGCGATGAGTTAACAGATCGTTTGCTTTCGAAGCGAAAAAGTGCGAATTAATCGGAAAACGAGACGCCTGGAACACCGCAGAGACGGATTTTTGGCCGGATCTAGCTCAACTGGACGAGGGAAATCGGTTTCGGAGCGGGCGAGTACTGACCACTCTGGCGAGTTGAAACTCAGGGTTAAAATGGCTGATTTTGAAGAGAACGACGAGACCCCCAACTCTACGAGGGCCTCGAATTATCACCGTCTGGTCATCATCGGCGCCGGGATATCTGGCGTGGCCGCCGGTCACGACCTCATCGAGGCGGGATTCACCGATTTTGTGATCGTGGAGGCCTCGGATAGAATTGGCGGTCGGATTAGGTCGATCGATGTAAATGGTGAGTTTCTCTCCGAAATTCGTCACCACAATTCTGCTCGGTGACTGTTCTGGCCGATAATTGGGTTATGCGGCTGTTAATAAGTTACATATAGTCGGATATCGTATGCCGAGTGATACTGATAGCTGTTTTTGTCGAGTCGGTTGGTGATAGCTCTATATCTGTCAACGAAACGACGCCGTGTTTTGGCCGTTTTTAAGGTCTTCGCTGTTGGTTTGCCGATGCAGTTGCTGTCTGAATGAGTGAGTGTGCTACATCCACCCACACATACTGGACTGATAGAGGCCTATTCATCCCTAGTATAAACACACGCACACTCGTATCACGTCCACAAAATTTGGGGTAACCCCATAGAATGATAGATCTAGGCTCAACTGCTTGTTGAGACATAGACCTCTATACTACTGTAACTATAGACGTATTATTATTATACTTCTAGTCTAGGTCACAGACCATTTCAGCATATGACAGTTGACAGGCTATGTTAGTATGTAACTTATTGTAAGTATGTTAGTGATCTCAGTCGTGGAGGACAGCCCACTTTGATATGATATCATATGAGTTGTCTTCCATGTGGCATATCATATGTCACACATGATATGAGATATATGGTTGACCGAATATCATTTTGGATGATTTAAATTTTGTTCTTCTTCAAATTTCACACAAATAATTGTACCATAATAATATTAATACATAGAGTATATGAAAAGCTTTCACAGGGTCAGAAAAAAAGGGAAATTGAGGGGGCCAATGTAGCCTGGGCTGTCTTCCCATTGGCCCCTTAATAAATCAATAATACAAAATATGAAGGTGTCGCATCACTGTCCGGCACAAGAAGTGGGTGGTGGAGTCATGTTAAACAAATTCAAAAATATGACTGAGTCAGCAGATAAATACATATATGAGAAAAATCACACTATCACCACCAAGGTGAAGCTCATGTGTTGGACATGTTTATGTTAGTTCAAGGACAGCCACCCATACTATATTAAATTCCTACATCACAGCTCCAATTCATCTCTACAAAACTTCTAGCATGTTGCTCTGGTAGTGCAACAAATTTTGCAATGCCATTGCGTGAAATAATCCATCTCCCACTGGTCATCCTAATTTATGACATACATTGTGCTTGCGATAGACCTTGTTTAATATTAATTCTTCTTTAGGTGAGTTCTCTATTTATTGCAAAATTGAAGACATCCTGACCGGTATCTGAAGGAGATGAAACGTCCATGTCAGTTTTGGTCAAATGATTTTTTTTGCAATGTCAGAATGCCAGCAAACTTTCTTGGTGTGGTTAACCCTGTACCTACACATGGGTGGTGGGAGGGAGTTGTTGATTCATAAGTTGGATGTCTTCTTTTTCATTTCTGGAAGCCAGTTAAAAGAACAAAGGTAGTTTCATAATGATTCTTACTCTTAGTATATTGAGTCATGGTCATGTGGTGCTTAAAATAATTGTTTGGTGACTGAACCTTTTAAATAACAACCGTTTCATGGCAAGTTATAAAAATCTATATAATAATAATATGTGATGTTTATAAACGCTAAAAGTTACTCTAAGGCACTTATTATTATCCCTGACTCGGAACTGTTTCCACCCAACACATATATCAACTCCAAAGGGAGTATACAACGCATGCTGCCATTAAAGGTGCAAAGCATTACTCAAGCACATAGTCAGATACTCATTATATGGATGAGTGAAGCAGTTGCTACATGACAGCATTGCAGCTCATGGAGCCTTAAACCCGCGACCGTTCGGCTACAAGTCCTGTGCTCTAACTAACTGCGCTATCACGGCTCGACATATATATATATATCAGACATGGGGTCAATTCAATTTTGGAAGTGGTGGGCAAATCCAGAATTGGAATTGCTTTTTTTTAAAAAGTTGTATTGGAATTGAAGTTTGTTACAAAACAAATTTAAATCCATAAAATTAATTTACCATTTTATTTTTTCATTCAGACATATTTCTTCTATGATAATCCTACTTGGAATATAAACTACTCAGAGTAGGTATTCCAAATAGGTACCCGGAGTACCTACTCCAATCAGTGATAGGAGTAGGTAAAAATTGGAATCGATAAATTTGATGTGAAATTGGAATTGAAACAAAATGGAATTGACCCCATGTCTGATATATATATGTATATATAATTGTGTAGCCTAACAGTAACAAGAGAATTTCCAATTATTCCATTATGTCTTGCTGTATTTTAAATAGATAACCATTTATAACTTCTAGTTAAATGTGATGTATAATAAAGTTGTATAATAAAGTTCTGCAGTGGAAGAAGGCAGAACTTTAGGTTGATGCTATGTGATAACTGTTATGTGGGGTCAGTGTATATGTCTATAAATGAAGTTGGTGTATATGTCAGAGTGAAAATGTGTTGTTGTTGGTTGGATTGAGAAGAAGGCTGACTCAGTGTTGGTGAGGTGGTCTTTGTCAAGGAGAGAGAAGGGGGACCTGTATAGGGGAGAGGGGTTTATATTTTGTATGTAGGAGAGGAGGGGGTATAAATATATGTCACATGCTTGTCTGTTGGTCATAGTCTACTATCAGACTAATCTGACATACAAACATATTTATAATGTGTACATTTACCAGATGTATGGGGGCTGAATTCCTCTATGATTGTATTGTCTTTGTTTAGTGCAGTTAATCTGCTGTGTCTGCTAAACATTTATGCCTACCTACAGAATACATAACTAGTTCGGTTAGTGGCTTGTTTGTGCCTGTCTATATATTTAATAATATCTCATGGTACCTACTGCGATTGTTGCACGTAATAACTGTGCCGGTTACAGGAGTAATATTATTATTACAGGATGAATATAGAGATTATTGACTCTTTGTTTGCCAACAATAGCCACCTTCTTACAGTCAAAGGCCAGCTTAATGTCAGTAGCTACAAGGATAGCTCACTACCACTCTGTCCAGTCAATGACCTCACACACACACGCTGGAGACTGACTAGGTATTGCGAATGCTTTATGTGCTAGCTGACCATGGCCTGTCCTCTTGTTGACCCGCGATTGAGATGTTACTGCCAGCTAGCATCATTGTGACCTATAGATGAACCCGTCCCCTGGTGGCGGTGCCATGGGAGTGACCACTGGTCAGGATCACGGCTGTTAACTGCCAGCTAGCCGGCACGACCTATGGCCGAACCTACGGAAACAGCAGCTGGCCAGGATCACGGCTGTTCCGGGACGTGATTGAACCACGGTGACACCTCTTCAAGTGTCCGAAGCCCATGTGATCTGGGTAGTTCTAAACTGATGCTCTAGCTTATGGTGAGGTTGAGCCACCCAGCTAACTATTAATAATTGTGGCATCCAATATATCACGTGCACGCATGCACGTGCATAGATATCAAATGAAAACTGTCCTAACATAGCAAATTCTGTATGTTGTTGTTAGATTTCTGCATGATTTAGCTCGAACCAGCTATGTTTAACAGTGTGTAGGCCATATAGATCTATCTATATATATGTGTGTGTGTGCACACTACCATAACAAATGTAGTACTGTTGCTCTGTGGCCTGGTTGTGTGGTTGTAACCCGGCTCTGTCAGGTGCTGGGGTGTAGCTAAGGTCATGGCTTTATTACTAGGTAACTGTACCAGGTCAACCCTCACTGACCTACTGACCATGTGTGGCCTGCGATAGTCACTCTGAGGGTGTGACATATTGGATAACTAGTTTCAGATGAGACTAGATATTTTGATTACTTCATTTCGGTTTATAGATCACAAGTCATACGATTAATGATTACCGGGGTTTTTTTTCGTTAAATGATTGACTGCCTATTTGTTCTTGTTTGTGTAGAAATGTCAACAATTATTTTGTAAAGAAAAAAGTGACAACATAACTGGAAAATTGATGTAAACGAACAAAAATTGTCAAAACGTATGGGATAGAAGTCAGTAAAGCTTATTGAATAGTTGACGGATAAATCATTTTAATTGTTTATGTTTCCCGAGAGAATAACACAATGAGAATGAGATGAATATAATATAACAATGGCGATAGACTTTAGCAATGGACTATTGTCTTGAAGTAGTTTACTGTATTTCTCTCCCAGTCACCACGTGATGCAGACTGGTCTTGTTATTGGCTGTTCACATCAGTTAGACGCTGTTACTGGATTTGTCCTTAATTCTAGCCACGGGAAAGCCATATTTCAAACGTCTACTCAGGCTTGACACTTGGTGACAGATGATCTTCACTATCTATACTATGAGGAGGAATTTTTGTTTAAGTTGATATTCATTGATACACACACCAGTGTTTAAATTAAAACGAGCCCATCCAAGTTACCTAAATTCCGCCACGAGATAAGCATATGTCAAACAGTTTTACTGTCGTTGAGTGATATGTAATTATTAACTTATATTCAGAATTCCGGCGAATGAGCCTCTTATTTCATCAGATTTTGACGCTGTTCAAATGCCAGAAATGAAAACGATTATTAAAATAGGTGTAAAAAAACATCATTGAATGAAATGTTTTAACTGGATTATTATATTAAATATTGCTTACATTTTGATTTGTTCTGTTGGTTATATATATATCTGAACTGATATCCGTGTTAGTGACGCATCGGGTAATGGCTCGCACCTGTCTCTGACCGAAATTCACGGGCGCCTCAGTGGCCTAATGGTAGCATGTTGGATCACAGATCACTACCATCCGTGTTCGAATCTCGGCGTGGGCATATCCGAAAGGTGTTTCATCTTTTACTTCGTTTCATTACCTTTGGAGGTCGCTCGGCCATTTAGCCTACCATGTGCACAAAAGTGGCCGTAAAACATCAATCATCATCATCTGACCCAAATTTTGTTTATTATAAGTGGCATCATAACAGCCAGGAATGAGATAATACTATACTGGCACTACTGGGCTAAGAACTGGTCGTTTTGGCTGCAGGTTGTGGATGTTGAGTTGGTTTAGATCTCTCTCTCTCTCTGTGTCATCCTGATCACTTTTATTTGATGAACTCTTATATTCTACTGAGCTGCAATAAATTTATAATATGATCATCTAGTTCGTGAAGGAATGGTCAGATTCTCTTTCAAACACGCACACACATATATAGCTGATTGAGTTCAGGTCATTTATCTTTGAGTAAACATTTCTCAGCCAGCTATAGTACCTAACTGTAACAATAGTTCATCATTCTTGTCACATTAATTAATTATTATCTGTGGCTCAAATCTAAACTGACACCATCTCTGAGTATTTGAGGTATTTCTGTTGGACCCTGTTTGTTGTCATAAATCTATTGTTTAGTAAATATTGTATACCTTCTACCGTATCAGTACACTGCGTGTGTATTAGAAAATAACGTATTGGTAATATTTAATATCCCGGCTTTAATTTAGTAAGGCGGTAAGGTAAACGCTATTTAATGTGGTCAGCTGCCCATAATGTTGCGAGTCTTGTAATTAATTCCTGAATTGGTCTGGAAAAATCAACATTCCGTTTTCAACTTCTAACCTTTCGGATACCAAAATCTGCATAAAGGATATAGGTGTATCCTGATTAATGTATTTATGATGTATTGTATATATAATAAGACATCATCTCTGGGATGGTTAGCTCTAATAACAACGTTGAGTATTTAGTGATTCTCTCCCGTAGATGGCGTTCATTGGTGACGTCACATCTGTGATTATCCTATTAAGAACACGAATGCAGCAGTCATCATAGATTGTGCGAGTCTGCTGGGGGGGGGGGGGTCTATTTCCAACCATGACACATCGTTTTCGGAAATTTATTGATTAGTGTGGCTATATAATTAGTCTTATCTTTGATCACCAAACCGATCTGCTTAATAATAAATAAAGGTTGTTAGGTGCACAACCTCCTCCACGTACCAAACTACCATGTTATCCTCTCTTTAAAGCGTTAGCTGCCATCTGTGATCTAGTATTCATACGTCTTCGCGACGTTTTTGTCATC
This sequence comes from Paralvinella palmiformis, assembly GCA_025642065.1. Classification (NCBI taxonomy): domain Eukaryota; kingdom Metazoa; phylum Annelida; class Polychaeta; order Terebellida; family Alvinellidae; genus Paralvinella; species Paralvinella palmiformis. Next base: position 377,931 of record JAODUP010000080.1, on the reverse strand, counting down.
TGCTCTAAAACTTCACATGATTGACCTGTATGAATACATTATGTGGTCGCCCCTATCAATGGGTTAGCCGTCATTCCCCCCCCCCCACGCACACACGGTAAATGCGAAGAAGCTGTTGTTGACAGCGAAAGTGTTGCACCAGGTAGAGGGAGAGAGAGCGAAGGTGTCGAGTTTTCTTCAACTGTCAGTGGCATGATATGCTGCGGGATGATGGTGTGGTATGACTGGATGATGAAGGTAGAACATTGCCAGTGCGCGTATGCCGAGTGACGGACTGAAATATCTCGTTTGAGTCGATGACCGTAATAATATAGGTTTAATAAACCAGCCTTCTACGCGGTTCAAGCCATTTAGATTCTTATAACTGCTGTACAGTCATAACCTAATACGGTGTATAAATGCGAGATTTGTACACTAAAAATACCCTTATTATGTTTCTCATTCTGCGTAGACACTGAAGAAGAATACGATTAGATATGATGAGACGTTTCCTCATTGTTTTCTGAGGTATTTTTGGCTTAGAAAATAAACAGCCAAAAGAATGATTTTTGTTTCGAGTAATTGTTGTCTAAAATAGTAGAACGTACTGCTGCTAATCTGTCCTCGTTTTGTTTACTCATCAGTGAGACTCGGTATGCGGCGGGGGGGGGGACATTTTGGCTCGGTCAATAATTTTTTCTGACCTATTTATTTTATCTCGGCGTCTCATCAGCCGGGTCGCCGTTTTCTAGGCAGTTCGAAATGAAGAACACCAGCTGTCTCACCTTGACCAGGTTGGATACGGAGCTGTCACGTTCTCGCTGCTCATTCGACCTTGCGGTAGTTCGAGCGAATGCAATGCTGCCAGAGAGACTCTGATTCCTTTTAGGTCCTTTCGCTTTCCGTTCAGAGATGGGGAAATGTGTCTGAGGGGGGGGGGGCAATGTCAAAACTACACTACCCTTTACCGGGATGGTATATGATACCAGTAATATATGCTATTTTCCGGTGCAGTGACCTATTCATTTCACTTCACCAGCTGGCTTGATGGCTTGTCTTTTTGTTGTTGTTGTTCTACAGTTTGTGTGTGTGTGTTCCCTCTAGTTTATTATTTCACTGAATATTAAGTACTGTTTTCATTCATTTGTTAAATACAGCTTTTGAACATTTATATCATACACTTAAAGGTCCCATGCTCTCTTTCTGTGTATGTGCACAGGCCCACGACAGCACATATGTAGCAACTGTTTGTCTTGGATGCGAATAGGAAAATGGTGTGGACCACTTTTGGGTGATCTTTAAGCGTGAATAGTTTTTTACAGCCAAATTTCGTCTGTCTATTTTCTGACACTGTTACGACATTGTTGCTGATATAAGCTCTAAAATGGTGGGAATTGTTTTATAAATAAATGTACTCATAGATGATTAGATAGCCTATTTACAAACAAATGTGCATGAGTCAGAATATTGCTAACAATAGCCTGTGCCCTCTGAACCGATGTCACCATATTGCTGTGTGCTATTAATAGTTGCCTTGCCTCATTCCAGGATTAAGCGGCCAAAAGGCGGAGATGGGTGCCAACTGGATCCACGGCATAGACTTGAATCCCATCTACAAGATAGCGGTGGAGAACAACCTACTTGCGACACACTATAGTGGCCGTAAACTGGGCCAGAAGATCATGTTTTTGACTGAGGACGGAGAACCCGTAAACGCCAAGATCGTGGAAGAGGTGGACTGGTACTTTGGCATGATCATGGCATCGTGTGAAGATTTCTACCAGTCGCAGATTCCCACACCATACGAGAACGACAGCGTCGGTGCTTACGTCGAGCGCGAGTTCGGGGATAAGTTCAGGAAGTACCGCGGCAGGGATCTGAAGCTGCGCCAGATGATCCTGCAGCAGCGCCTCCTTGGGGAGAGCATCATCAGTGGCTGCCACCTCATGAATGAGCTGGCACTGAGCGAAGTCGGCAGCTTCAAGGAACTGCCTGGTGTACACTATGTCATACCCCCAGGATTCGAGTCAGTCGTTCACATCCTGAGTCACAACATACCAAAGGAGAAGGTCTTGTTGGATCACGCCGTCAGCCAGATTCACTGGGATAGCTCAGTCGGTGGCGGAAACGAGGCCGCCGCCGTCTGCGTCGAGTGTCAGAATGGCAAAAAGATATACGCCGACCAGGTTCTCGTCACAGTGTCTCTTGGCTACCTCAAACGACATGCCGGCAGACTGTTCTCACCACCGCTGCCCGACGTCAAATTGGACGCAATCAACAGACTCGAGATGGGCACCGTCAACAAGGTGGTGCTCGAGTTCGACTCACAGGTTCTGCCGGATGGCGTCTTCAGGCTCGAAATGATCTGGAATCGGGAGAACATTGAAAACGAGGATATCTCGGAGAGTTGGGTGAAAAAGATCGGCTGCTATGAGGCCATCGCAGACAATGTACTCGTTGGTAAGTCTGGAGTGCTTTTTTGGACGTTGTATGGTCTGTCACTGGTAATCAATGCCCGTGGATAATCCATGGAGACAATGGATCGGTGTTGGAGGTTTGATACATGGCTGTCGTGTCAGTGATTAGTCGGATTACAATTTTGGATGTGTGGGGCCTGCCTCTATTGTCTTCGCAGTTGATGCGATTTAATTCTTGAGAAGCCAAAAGGAATAACCAATTGAAGGTGTTAGCAACCGATGCAGTTAATTTTATGCAGTTTTCCAGGTTGGGTGTGTTTTTTTTCCCTAACCTGTAATGTACTTCGTAAATTAATATCCTTGCCTCGTTACTGTTGTTTAGTCGAACAAATCTACTGTTTACAGAAAGGTGGTTGTTAGGCAGCTCCATTAATAATGTTCTTTGATGCCTCGCTAGAATTCGTTCATTCAATTGTGCCAAGTTTGAAAAATGGTTTACCTGAAATTAAGTCCTTTTTGCATATTTGCAATGGCCAATTTAGGAAACTAGCATTTGTATTTGAAATGACTTGTGATACCTTTATTGCCTTATAGCTGATACATTTTTCTGGGATGTGTTTAAAACAGCTAAACAATAATGACTTGTTTTGACTATTGGAATTCCAAGCATTTGAACTAGAAATCAAATTATCTCTTCCCACCTTAAAATAATTTGGCAGCTAAGTTAACCAAGCTCAGCATTCTAGTCATAGTTTTCCAGAAAATAAATCCATTCATGGTACCAAATTCCAATGAAACAACTTAATTGTCAACAGAATAATTATGGTTGATTAGACTTAAAAAAGACATTTATGTAACTCATGATAAAGTGGCTCTGCCCTCATGCCCAGAATAATATGGATCACAGTATTTAATCGTATATTAGTCCCTTCGTGTCATTGTTTTAATCTTTGATTGTATGCGTTTATGTTAATTCAGGTAGGCTTGATGATGAGGTGTGATAATTGAGTTCAAGTCTTGTTAAAGTTGTTTAGTTGTGTCAAAGGGGTGCCTCCTTGTTCTAACTGGTAGCATGCTGGATCACAGATTACTACCACCTGAGTTCGAATCTGGGCGTGGGTATATATATCTGGTGTTTCATACATTTGGAGGTCACTGGGCCCATTTAGCCTATCGTGTGCACAAAAGTGGTCGCAAAACATCAATCAAAGTAGCATCCTATCTTGCAGAATATTATTACCATAGCTGTGGTGTGGTATTCAGAGCATAAGTGCTAGAGCTCCTACTTTTCCATACTTTCCTACTTTTGTAGTAGGAACCTCCTACTTTTCTCCATCTTCTAATGGTCGATCCATTATAAATTGTTGATCCATCAATTCCTTATATGTCAATCAAATTATGGGTGAGAACCTTGAGTAGATATGTTTTATATGTGTGTGCATGAGTACATGTAATAATGATGTTTCAGCTACCATCTCTATATGCTTGGAAGTTCACATACTGTCAGAACCGACATGATCATAAAAGCAGATACTGTAGCTGTACACGAGAAAACATGAAATATTGTATTCAAATTATGCAAGTTTTGGCCACACTATGTGCTACTTTCTCCTATTTTCTCCTACTTCTAGGTTTAGATACCCCTACTTTTTATATTACCATTTTTAACCAGGACCTATGTCGGACTATGACCTTTATTTTACTCTGTGTGCAAAAATAAACAAACAAGGCCAGGCTTCAACTGGACCTTCGAATTATATCATGAACCTGACAACCTGTGGACAATGAGTATTAAATACTATATACGAAAATTGTAGGCATGACGTTTTTGCACTACAACTGTCGGCTGATTGTGTGCTCTCCAAATTGGTGCTGTTACATTTGATTACATTTGATCGTTTTAACCGACAGCATAAATCTAAAACAAAGATTCGTACCTGGTAAAGTAATCAGGTTAGAATGGCATAAAGCACACACACCTGTTTTCATTGGATATTAACAGAGCTTGACTGGTGCCTGATCCGGGTAGATATCATCAGACGCCAGCCGCCGTTGGAAAGGTTCCAGCGCGTCATCTTGACAGCCGATCTCGGTGCTGTTGCACTTCAGGTGGAGATGTTGAACTTCGCATTTACCTGGTGACCAGTTTGACATTGTGAATAACGGTGGCACTTACCACTAACGCTATGATTGGTCCTCTGTGAGGATATATCGTTAGCTCGCTGCCTGTTGGAAGCGGCAGATATCCAGCACTTCGTCTGTAGGTGGAAATATCTGGCACTACACTGCCACTGAAAGTAAAACGGCAAAAGTTTGGCTGACTCGACTCGTCTCGGTTTTGTGTGTTTGTTTTGTTTTACTAAGTTCTCGTTGTAAAGCCCCTTCACCTTTCAGAAGCACTTAAGTAACGCGTAAACGTTTTCTTACACCAGTCTCTGATTATATATATATATGGTGGACTGTTTAGGGGCATGACTTAGATAATGATGATTGATAGGCTAAATGGGCCGAGCGACCTCCAAAGGTAATGAGACGAAGTCAAAGACGAAACAACCTTCAGATATGCCCACCCCGGCATTCGAACACGGGTGGTAGTGATCTGTAGTCCAACACGCTACCGCTAGACCACGAAGGCGCCCCTCCGGGCATGACTTAGAAGAAATGTGTCAAATGTACACTTTGTGCCTCAGTCCTATTTCCACCTAAAACACAAATGGAGTACGGAGACTTAATGAAAATAAACTTCGATCGATTTGACACATATTCCTTGTATGCCAGTGCTGTTCAATAATATGTTATCCGACATGTCGTCATCGCGTACATGTGTGTTATAATAATAATAATAATTCCTGGAGTTTTCCGTTCAATAATTGATTAACATTTCAAAGACAGCGCGATGGTGACGTTGTGCCACCGTGACGGTGATCTAGTTCCTAGTCACAGTAATCTGCTTACTGGTCACGGTGTTGTGACCACCGAGATTTCTATCTCTGTCACTGACTGTTAGACCAGCTGATAGTACCAATATAGAACTAAAAGATATGTTCTAAGGGATTACCAACCCATAGACTACAATTTTTGGTTGGGGGGGGGGAATTCACCTGAGTAGCGCTTTCATCAGCAGCCTGTTCTGTTAGCTAAACTAGCTACAGACAGACTTTAGCTAATATTGTAAGGAGCTAGTAGGTAAATATGTTTATGTAGAATAGGCAACATGTGGTGTATTTATAATCTTCTCTGTGGGGTGGGGGGGTTGAGGGAAGGAGGCTTGTTGATTGGTACTTTCCGAGGCAGACAAACAAACATAACTGATATGAACACACCCAAACAGAAAAACACCCAAACTGAATGAATGCAGACATGTGTACAGTACACACATACACGTGCGCGCGCAACACCCACCCAACCTCCTAGACACACGAACGTACACACACCATTATTAGTTCCTGTATAATATATGGACCTAAAAATTGGTGAAGTCCCAGTACATGACAGCTGCCCATCCAGTCGGCTAGACATAACATTTCCAAGAATGCCACTGGCTGCCCTAATTCTGGTTACTAGGCAACAGAGATGATATTCTGACAGCCGTTTTTTGTTGTTGTAATAATACATCAGTGATCATATTGATGATGCGCGATAACATACACCTCAGATGTGTATACCTGTTGTCTATTTATACTACGCCTGTGTTTACCACCTACATAAGATTATCTGAAAACTAGGACCTTTTAAATATTCATCTATACGCCATCGGGATACTTGAATGTTATTTTGTAGAGGAATTTCTTTCAGTGATCATTCACGAGTCAGGATCATTCTTGCTATTATGGCCACACTTAATAGGTCCCACGGTTTCTACTAAACCTCGCATTTAATCGTTCTTTATTTCACTGGTGCTACTTCTACATCTTACTCGGGGGGGGGAGGCCTGGCCTGTGTCTGTCTGGCTGACTGTTCTGGATCTTGTGAGCAAAACAGTTTAAATTCCCATTATCTCGACTGTCATGATTTCTTTAAAGCAGTTCTTTGTAAGTTTTCATGCTAGACTACTACGATGTGTTTAATTCCTAATTTAAATTGTAAATACATTTGAATCTGGTCGTTATTGTTTTGCTCGGTCATGTGTGGATGATTGGTGTTTTATGGCCACTTTTGTGCACATGGTAGGCTAAATGGGCCGAGCGACCTCCAAAGGTAATGAGGCGAAGTCAAAGATGAAACAACCTTCAGATGTGCCCACGCCGAGATTCGAACACGGGTGGTAGTGATCTGTGGTCCAACACGCTACCGCTAGACCACGGAGGCGCCCTCGGTCATGTGTGGAACGTCACTGTTCTTTGCGTACCAACATCCTCCTGTATAATTAACTAGCCGCATGTGGACCGGCCCAAAGCGATCCGCGTAGACTTATTACGATGTTTATACCTAGAAAATACGTATTTCACGTATGACTTGCGAGATATAATTGATAGAATGACTAACAATGTCAACAAAGGTTATTGTGGTTGTTTGAATGATTCGAACAAGGTATTAGCTGGCAGATAATCGCTTAATCTCACAGTCAGTTGTGACTCAGTTGGTGGTACTACTACTACTACTACTAGAGTCTAGTGTTTGTTGTCTTGCCGCATTTGTGCACATGGTAGGCTAAATAGGCCGAATTACTGCGAAAAGGTGAAGCGAGAGATGAAACAGCACTTAGATATAGCCAAACTAGGGCTTGAACCCATGGTGCAACAAATCTGTGGCCAAACACGCTACCAGTTGGGCCATAGAGATGCCCTCAAATCGGTGTGTTTTGGGGATGGCAATCCGCCCCCCCCCCACCTCGTGTCATTTTGCTAGGATGGTGCGTCGCAGCCACGTGGCCCAGGTGTAAACAAAACACCACCCAGTCTCTTCTGTTCCATTCAAGGCGTGAAAATATTTACACAAGATTTCTACGTATGTGTGTATGCCTATTGGTTGATCCTGTTATAACCCTGTAGGAATTCGATTCCATTTGCCTGCTGTGTTAATAGAAAGATTCAGAGGTTTATTGATAAGTTTCAGAGCGATCAACAAGGTTTGGGAAGGATGATCCCGAATTATCTTTTAACAAAAGGCGGCAGTACACGTCAGCTAACTAAATTGCGTAGTACCGAGTGCAGTAGCTCCCATCCGTTGACACTATAAAGAGCCAGATATAACCTTGGCACGCCGCCAACATTATCTGGTCAGTAACCTGTACCTAGATTTTTGTACAGATTTTCATCGTCCCGACACATACGTTGACCTATATTTAACACTGAGATGCGTATATTACTTCGGGAGTCTTGCCGTGGGATATCTCAGATTGGGTTCATCAGTCAGCGCCACTGTTATGCCAGTCAACAACCATGCCAGTTACCATGACACAAAAGGTAAACGTTTGGACCGTGGTCAATGACGTCCTTGGAACTGACTGACGAAACGCCCTGATTCCCTTCCCTATGAACGTTGTTGTATGACGTGCCGAGCCGCATCCCGTCGTCCATCCATTGTTCATCCGGAGTCAGCATTTCTCAGACACTCACCGATATTTACGTGCTATGTTAGGTACAACGTTTCTGTGGTGGGGGGGGGGGTCGGTGTTAGTCGTCGTGGTTGTACTACTCAGTTTGTTACCGATGCGGTACGTGATTGTATGCAAGCAACCTTCGGCCGATATCGCTGAAGATGGTATTGTTCATTTCGCTGCGTAGCAACATTGATTGAGACACAGGTGACCCGAAATGAAAAGTCACCACGTTAGACCAAGATCGGCAACTGACAATGGTTCTGTCAGTCACAAGATGCTATTTACCAGATGAGTTTAGCTGTAAATAGCTATTCTAATGAAACATCAAAATAACAGTTTCGGTTTACTAGATAACAGAGCATGTTTGAGACGTCATACGTAAAAACGTGCATTTACATACGTAAATGTACCCACGTGCGTGGTCGCGCTAATTCTGACCAAGTGTATGTAGCTTGTTATTAACTATAAAATAATTTATTCCTATAGTCATAATATATTATGAACCATAGATCATATGTAATTATATTTTATTATCTCAACTAAATATCATTGGATATTATTCAACAAGTAAAAGTAATATTCATTCGTTCAGTCGTCATTTTAAAAGGAAGTTATTTAATACACATAGTACTATAAATCTGCCCGGAAGATTGTTGATAAATTGATCAAATGAACATTGGAGATGTTCACAATTAGGCCGATGGTAGTTTCCAGTATCCTCACACACTAAATATTGTAATGCAGGCTGTGATTCTTTTCTATGGTTAGCCTTCGAAACAGTTAGACCGTACCAGGTAAAGATATAAATTAATGTTTAGAGTTGTTAGTATACAAAGTAGTATACGTTTATGATGTTATATTAGCGAAGTGGCTTTCTACTGGGCCACCGTCTTCGTATGGATACCAATAAAAAAAGAACAGACAAGTTACCTGGCTACATCAGTGTGTGTAAATAAATCTGACTAAGTAACTGGCTGTCAGCGTCTTTATTTACAATTCTTACTTTCTCTCTCTCTCCAAACTGAGTATTTATGAGGGGGGATGTGTTTTTTTACTCGCCATGATGTGTCTATGCACGTATCGTGTGTGTCATATTGGTGTTTAACAGACACTTTGTACTTTCAGATATTAACCAGAATATTGGTATTGATTTAATTTATCCACTATTTCGTAATGATTTAATCTGCTATTTTGCCCGATATTAAAAACGTCGTCATTCGTTTCAACAGTCTTGTCCTTCGTGGTCTAGTCGGTAGTACGTTGGACAACCCGAGTTCGAATCCCGTCGTCGGCATATCTGAAGGTTGTTTCATCTTCGACTTCGCTTCATTACCTTTGTAGGTCGCTCGGCCCATTTAGCCTACCACGTGCACAAAAGTGGCCGTAAGACCTCAATCGTCATCTCTAGTCTTGTCCAATAAGCTCAATTTTTTTTTTTGAATAATTTTAAGACGTCTACGGTTGTTTCAATTGCTGAGATAGATAGAATTGTTCAGTTTTGTGGGTTTTATTTTCTTCGTTATTCATTCAAATAAAATACAGATAGAAGTGTTGATATTGTTTTAATAACACGTTTCATATGTGGCAGCCGAAAGACTTCCTTGTTTGAGACACGTGTTCGATGTCTTTATACAGCACGAGATACTGACGCTTGGTTTAGTCAAGATTTATAACTTCCTGGCAGGATCTGTCATGTCTAGGTTTGCCACTTTGTTATTCCAATGTAATTTAAATAAGTGCGAATGCCATAAATTATTTCCTCGTGTCATTTGTGGCCAATATCTATTCATTCAACACAACATCCACTTATGTTTGTTGTTATTTCTTCTTGCTAAGGGTTTCTTTTTGTTGGCATTCAGATCTTGAATGTAAGTGGCACGAAATTACAGTTAAGTGCAGTTAAAGTTTAGCTTTACCTAAAAGGCAGATTAACGTAAAGGATTCAACGAAGAAACTGGAATTAAACAAAGTGCTCCTTGTAACAAAACATTTTTATCATCAGGAGAACAGCCTCGAAGCAGACATTGTATGGGAATAAGATGGACAAATTGCTCGAAAACGAATCATTTCCACATCTGGGGCGAGACCAAAACTGAACTATCATTTGTAACACTGGGGTGATACAGCTGTTGGCTCTGTGGGTTGATTGTTGGTTGATCAAGGCAATCAATACCTTGCGTGTGTTCTTATAGGTAACATAAGAAATAATCTTTTAGCTAATAATACTGCCTTCTGTCTGTGATTGCTGTGCGGCTGTTGTTGCTGCTGCTGCCCGTTTGCGTAATAATATAGGGTTTATCATCAGAAAATGCTCCCAGAGAAATGGAGTATCTCCATGACTGTACGGGTAGCGCAGTTGACTACAGACTGCTAAAATAAGAGTTTTGGATAGACTGGCCTTAAATGTCCGAAGGGTGTTTCATCCTTTATTCTCATCCAATTGCCAGCGGAGATTGTTCGACCCAATCCAGCTTCAACAAGAACAACATTTGACATTTCCACTATAAATATGATGTCAGCGCAATATGACATAAACCAAATTATTGTAACATTATATTAACAGACAACCAGAGAACTACGTTTTATCATTCGTCCCATTGGTCATCCTAACAAAATGTAACCAATCTACCAACGTCTGTCAGAGCATAACACTAGCATTGAACGAGTATCTGCACATATCAGATATTGATGTTTGCTTTGTTTTTCGGGGAGAATCCCCAGGCTGTCGCTTAATCAGCACAGCCTCTATGTTGGAGCGGTTGAGAAATCTCCTCCCGACTACCACTCACAGGGGAGCAGTACGGAAAGATGGAGCCGAAATACCCTGAAGCTGGTCACTCAGGGTTCGGACAGGCTCTTGAAAACTGGAAAGTCCTCGAATTTGAAAATTTGGATTCCAGGCCTGGAAAGTCCTGGAATTTTTGTACAGGTCCTTGAAAGTCCTGGAATTTGGACATATAGATCTATCTTTCTAATCATAAGAATACAGGAATTCAGTCATTACAGTTCTTCCGAAATATAGGTGTATTTTTTGGGGCGTTAAGAGTTCATGAATTCTTTGAAAAGATCCTTGAAAGTCCTGGAATCTGATATGTCGAAATCTGTATGAACCCTGTCACTGCCAGAGTGTTTTACGTCCTCAGGGGGGTCTTTAACGCCCCCCTTTATTTTTAATAATTCCGTGGAGACGGCAGCGCCATTTGACGTGGTCAACCACCCACGATGTTGTGAGCTGAGAAATTAATCTCTGGAAAAGTTTCGACCTCTTGCTGGGATCGAACCAGTGACCATTGGCACCAAATGCCGAACCGCTAGGCCACGTGATGACAATCGTTTGAGTATATAATTATATATCTATAAATATACTTGTACTCATTGAATTGACACAAAAAGTACTGAGTATCACTTGAGTTAAGTCGAATCGCTGGAATAATTACTAGTTAATACTTTTATTGATGTTTTCATAATTGTCCAGTACTTTTAGTATAATTAGCCAAGACATGAACCACCCTTCTATTGGTGAATAGGTACTGTAATTTTTCTTTTAATTTTCTTTTAATTGGCTCTCGAATATCTAAAGTCCAAAGTTTGATAAATGATCGTGACAAGAAAATAATGAACAAGCTTGTATTAGGGTCAGTAAAAATAATTACTTTCACATTGTTTTGACTTGTTTACTCTAAAGTAGCGCTAGCTAGCCATTAAAAGTGCACAAAGTGACGTAATATGGTTTACATGCCTTTCATGGTTTCAAGTATTCATAGTTCTGCGGGCAGCAAGTAGTTCACTGTTGTTCTCCGGATTGGGTGTTTCTGTAAAGTACCTAATCACAACATCCTAGACCAGCTGGTCAATAATATGTTGAGTTGTATGATTAATGATGTCACACCTCCCCCCTCCCCTCTGTGCGTGTCCTATCTCTCTATCTCCCATTTCGTTTCTGGTCTTCTTCTGTGTCATAATTGATAACACACTGCGCGGTAGAGACCTCCAAGATTTGGATCAAAGTCCACTGTCTCCGATATGTTTCATTCATCAACAATCATCTCATTTCGCCATACAAAGTCGCTCCTCGGCCATAGTTCCCAGGTGTGACACGCGCCAAGTATCACTATTTGTTACGTTCTGTGTCACTGTTCCTTAGTGGTCTTTGTCCAAAGTTACTTATCACGAAGTATAAACAAGCTGAAAATTCACCTTTCAACTAAATTTTTTTTTAAATATACTTTATTACTGTTTGTATTGTTATTGTTATTATTAAAAACTGTTGTATTGTTGGGTAACGATTGGAGATTTAAATGTGATGTTTTTTCCATCAGAAATCACAGTGGGCGCCTCCGTGGTCCAACTGGTAGTGATCACTACCACCTGAGTTCGAATCTTTGCGTGAGCATATATGAAGGGTGTTTCATCTTTGACTTCGTTTCATTACCGGGCCTATTTAGCCTACGATGTGTCCCAAAGTGGCCGTAAAACACCAATCATCCATCATCATCATCAATCACCAGTCTAGTCGATAGTGTACTGTAGTATAGATGTAGAGATATGAATACGAACCTCGGTATTACCCCCGTGTCAGTTCGTGTGTTCTATATGTAGTTATCCTCATCTCCAAGGTTATTACCTGTCTCCTGTATGTCCGGGGTTTGACCTGTGTCGTGGCAAAACAATAATAACCGATTTGTTCATCCAATTTTTATATCATATCCGATGCGTATGTGGTTTAATCAGAGATGATGCCACCTAGAAATACTGATAGTGTATGTTTTGACATGTTGATCCGGCGAGATCTCATGAACTTGACCCTTTTTTAATTTAGAATTGTCCTTAAAACTAACTTCATTCATTACACGGTGTATTTCTGTTCAATATGTATTGGCCATTGCGTCAGATGGAACGGGACTCTCCTCCTGTGTTCAATGTGGAGCACCTTTGATCAGTTCTAGTTGATGGCCCTGTAACATTAACCATTGTTTAGTATTATTATTATTATCGTGTTGTTGTTCCGTTTCAGGTTGGTTGTGTGGCCACGAAGCTGAATATATGGAGACATTATCTGAGGAACAGATCGGCAAACAATGTGTTAACGCTATTAGACAATTCACGAAGAGGGCGTGGCCTAACATTCCCAAACTAAAACGTGTCATACCGTAAGTGGGTCTTGTTTGTTGTTGTCGTGCTATGATGGTGATGTAATTGTTTCTGGAATAGTATCAATGGATACGGGTTTGTCGTCGTCGAGTATTGTGTATGTCGTATGGTTGTGAGTACGTGCGGGATATCATTTAAGGCTTGTGATGGGAGCAGTAATGGAGCTGCGCTGAAGTAGGCTAGAAGCAGTAGTGTGTGTGTGTGTGTGTGTGAGAGAGAGAGAGAGACAGCGAGAGAGACCACAGAATGTAATTATTTGAATTTTAATCTGACCTATGTAATGTTATTTATCCTTGACTACAGGTCCAAGTGGAAGATGAATCCCTATACATTAGGATCGTATTGTTTTGTGCCATGTGGTACCTCGGTAGAGGAAGTTTATAACATGGCCAGGCCAGTAACAGACAGTAGAGGCAGGGTAAGTCCTAATTATTGTAATAACTGATCAATAAGTGGTTTATGGCTGTATCTCTCGGTCTTTGTAGGAAATGTTGTTACTGTTGCTTTTAGCTAGCCAGTCACCTGAGACTAATGTAGACGACCCGAAAATAAAAATTATTGTTTGTGTGTGTGTTGTACAACTCTCCCTCCACCGACAGTTTGAATTGGGATTTGCCATACAAACGAAAAGTGGACACTGTACTCTGGCTAAATTGAAGTGTGGACGTGTGATCAATATGAGTGTTATGAAATGGATGGCTGGGTGAACGCTTCGCTGGAACATTATACAACAGATTGAGCTCAAGTCACAAAAAAGCAACCAGAAGCCACCAAAAAGAGGGCCCCCCCCCCAATCTTCCCAGAAGTGGACACCCTGCTTTGAATTTCCTCCTAAAAGCCATATTTGTGGGGGAGGGGGTTAGCAAGAAGAATTATATAAACTAATATGAAAGATTAATTGGAATTATAATTAATGTTAATAATAAAATTAAGTCCTGGATTCAGGGTATAATAGTGTAAATGTTTTTAAAACCCAGGGTCTGGACTCCTTGGGTGTTCAGGCAATTTCAGAGATCTCTTATGATAGTACCATTTCTAAATGATATCTGTGATTTAATTAATTAATAATCAAACAATTTATACATCTCACAGTCCATCCATATATTTCATTAATGACAGTATCGTCCATATACAGTATTACTGATCATGTTTATATTTAACCACGTGTATATTTGTATGACCAGGAGTTTTGATGAGTAATAACAAATTAAATGGTAAATTAATTTGTGGATTTATATTTTTTGGCTGCAAACTTATCCTGCAAAGTCCAAATTTATCAATTCCATTTTTTTAAATAAACAATTCCGGAATTGGAATTGCCCATCAATTCCGGAATTGACCCAATGTTTGCTCCTTGCACCAATTGTCTATTGCATTGTTTTTCTCTTTCAGACTGTACTGAGGTTCGCTGGCGAGGCAACACACGACCAGTTCTACTCCAGTTCGCACGGTGCCTTATTAAGTGGACAGCGAGAAGCGCAGCACATCATCAGCAAACATTGACAACAATCGCCCTCCCCCACACACACCCTTCTTCCCTGCATCACACCCACCCCCACACCAACACCACCACCACCACCCTTACACGCACAGAGACACACGTAGGCCAAGTGATCTGCCAATAAACATTGATGTATCATCAAAAGAGAGAGAGAGAGACTAGTTTATGGTCATTAGCATGTTCACCATTATTATTATTACTATTATTATGATAATGAAGACTTGTACCATGTACAGGTATCCACCTGTAAACGGACTATTTTCCGTACGCACAAACGTCTGACAGGAGAATGTAGAGTCCGGTTCTGGCGACAAAACCAAATCGTTGCCGGGCTGCTATAATAAAAAATCACCCCCCCCCCCGCCATGTTACCTGTACATGTGTTAGGAAATTGTACAAGCCTGCGTGGATGTTAGGGAATACCCCCCCCCCCTTCCTAGACGACATAGGAGCCATAATATCGTCTAACATGCTGAGTGATGTTACATAATAACACACACATACATGAACGCATGCACATACACACACTTGGAGAGACAGAGTGAGAGAAAGAGAACAAAATATAACATGGAGATGGTGGAGGATTTGAATCCAGCGGTAATCTTATATTCAGGTATCATCATTATCATCGTCGTCATCATCATCGTCGTGGTCATCTTTCTTCCGACTCCCAAGTATATCACTCGTTTGCCATTCACCTCAGTGTGTGCGTGCCTGCCCGCGTGCATCCGTGCGTGCGTGTAACCCGAGGCTGGACGGATTGAGTTACGTATACCTGACAGTTTACCAACCATGATCGACTGGCAGAGGACGTCCAGCCAATCTGGATCGTTTCCGTTTTAAAAGCCTAGGAAATTTTTACGCCGTGTTTGTTCTCTATTTTTCTCTACACACACTCGGTGGGAGTGTACTTCTAGGCAATTGTGTGGAACCTGCTGTCACTCGAGTGTCTCTCTCTCTCTCTCTCTCTCTCTCTGTCCGTCTACGCGTGCGCCACCCGGTCACGGTATGCCATCGTGATGAATAGTTCGGGTGTCCGGGTAAAAACATCGCATCGTATTCCCCCCACCGCACCCTACTCCGGGGGACCCCTTCGTTTCAGTATATTCGGGACTCTGCCATTTGTGAAGTCGAAGATTCTCAACAGCACCCTTCTATAGTTGGGTTAATGTAATAATATTCATCGCCGTCTGGAATCTGTCCGTTTTGGGCTGGGTGTCCACAATTTTCAGAAACTGCCCCGTGGGCTAATGGGCTGAATTTCTTCGAACCGCGAGAACGTTCGACGTCTCGTTTCCACAATTCATCTACTAGGCTAATGCGTTCTTTCTGTGACGTGTCTGTCTGTCTGTGTGTCTGCTAGGATAATGGCCCGTTTCTGGAAAAACTGTGTTCTAGACCGGCGCCCCGATCACCCAAACACCCAGCCACCCACCCACCTTCCAGGCCACGGACATGTGTAGGGTTTCTATACGACACGTACACTAGGCTGGTGTCCTGTTTCTACGAAGTCCCCTCTAGGTTAGTAAGCGTCCCGTTTCTGAGATCCCGTGTACTTAGGCTCATATGTTCCACTTGCCATTGTTTATAGGTAAATGTACGGCTTCCCTCTGGCCGACATCCCATTCCCTACGTCCGCTCCGTACCCCCGCTTCCCCCCCCCCACGTCCGATGTTTCTGTCCCGTTCATTCGGAATTAGTTCGTACAAGAAGAACAATTGTTTACATCATCATCATCTTTGTTGTGTATACTGTTTCTGAAGGTTTCTCGTAACTTTTTACTTGACGTTAATTATTTCTCTGTGTGTGTGTGTGTCATTTTGCCCTCGTGTTGCTTCTTGCCGTATATCCTCGCTGAACCGATTTGATATAATGGTGTGTATTTTTACTTTGTTTTATATATATATATATATATATATACGTAAGAGCATCTATCTGCGCCTCCAGCCCACTGCCATATTACGGCGTGTTCGGTTGTCTTTTTAAAAATTGTCTAAATCAGGCAGATGTTGATGATGATGATGATGAGCAGAAGAAGCCGCTAGTCGGAGCCACTAGTCGGTCGTCTGATTACAGTACCACGAGCGGAGGCCGTTCGGTTGTATCTAATCCGATTACCTAACCACACCTGTGAGGTGTGCGTGCGTGCGTGTTATTCCTTGCTGACCGCTCCTTGGGTGGTTGTTGAGGGTGGCCTCTGTTTCGACGGCGGCTGGCAGCTTTTAGGCGAGTTGTTAACAATCAAATCGTTGTTAATGTTGTTGTTGTTACTGTCTGTCGTTGTTGGTCGAGTCGTTCGCTGATGATTAGGCATGTATGTGTACATATATAGAGAATGGCTGTGTGTGTGTGTGTGTGTGTGTGTGTGTACGCACAGAACGGGAGGCATCAGCGTGTATTTCTTGCAGTATTTTATTTTCGCGTTTGCAATGTGTTTATAGAAATATTCCAGATCAGTTTTAAGCGAGCATTTCGCCGTGTGTGTGTGTGTCATAGCATTGGTAGGGCGTGAATGCATAGCTAATAAGATTTAGGCAGATTTTAGAGCGATCAGGACACAATGTTGTACTTGACTTATTTCACGACGCACCGGCTCATTTTATGTTTCTCAATTTATGTTACACTTTGCAATTATATATCATAACAATATATTATCGTGACGGTGAGTCACCCATCATGGTGTGTGTGTGTGTGTGTGTGTGTGTGTTAGTTACCTACATTTTATGGATGACTGTTATCGCCCTATGCCATAGTCTGCTTTTGTTCCCGAGAGTTTCACTTGCCCACTAGGCGTCGGTTGGTCAGAGAGGATGTCCACTCCGATGCGGAACTTTTGACGCGTAAACAAAACCGAAACCGAAAATGGAATTTTCCACGTCGAGTTTATCGTTTATGGATAGGAGGATAATACTGCCAACTATCGAACACGGATTGGCTGCATTGCCAATAAGTCGTGCCTCGTTTTATAGTCAACCGGCCATAGGTTATTGTGAAGCAGCGTACCGATTCTAAATCGGACGGATTCGTGTATAGATTTCAAGACGTACTGGAAAGTATTGTATGTGTACATATATATTTGCGTGTCCGTGTTTGTATAGAGGTATTAATATATTGACACGTAGGTGACTGGAGTGTGATGTGTGGTCTGTGTAGAAAGGTCCTCGGTACCGAATACAAAAAAATCAGTGAGTGAGCGGAATCCCTTGTCGTAGAGTAATAATATACAGTGTGGTGTGTCATGAAGTAATTTAGAGAACGGATTATGTTAATGGAGCTGTTTATATTCGACTGTTATGTAACCGTGTGTGTGTGTGTGAGGATGGTTTGTTGTGTTATTTTCCTAGATTCCTTTTTATTACCATGGCTGTATTTGTCTCAAATGCATCAAGTAGGGCGAGAAAAAACAAACCCCATTATGCTACTTTGTGGACTATCTGTGTATGTGTGCACGTGTCTCTTCTCTTTGAGTACGGACTCTGCCAGCGACTGGCACTCATTACTGAAAGCATTACAAATGTAAACAGCGTTATTGTAAATTGCATCGCATTCACGGCATGGAACCAGTGTGTGTGTGAGAGAGAGATAATTAATGCGGCAATTCTTCGCAGTTAAGTGGCCTCGTCCTCCGTACATGCATCACCTTCGTTTACGGTATCCGTATTGGCCGGCCAGCTTGGTTTATACCTGATCCAGAATCCAGGCCGATATAGAGCTCAATGCATCGCTCACCACCAACAAGCGCCCCCCCCCCTTCCCGAGGTACCTCATCAGTCAGACATGAACTGTGTGTAATTAGTGTATATGTGTGTACATCAACTTTATTTATTATCATTAATTATTTTCTCTTAGACAATTAATCAGTAGGCGATGAGGAGGAGGAAGAAGAATATGTAATCCGAACGTTATAACATTTATGTCTGTGTTAGGTTTGTGTGTGTGCGTGCTCGTGCAGCTTAAGCTTCACAGAAAAGTATTCTGGGTTTTCCCCAAGACGTTTGCAAAATACACATACAAAAATGCACACACACGCACACACTGGCACTTCCCAGTCGGTAATTTGATGTTCGTTTCTGTCGTGTGCATTAGCCATGAAGATTGTTGAATGATTTGTGTTTATAAAGACGAAAAGGTCCAGTCTTGTGAGTGCATGACGTGTGCGAGGAAATGTTTTAACATTACTACAAAAATAAAGATTGAGTATATATATATATACATATCTCCGTGTTGTTATTATTCGTCGTGTGCGATTCTTGCTGCGAATGTTTCGGCCTCGAGGATATCGTCCCATATGGTCTAGTAGCTAACGTGGTTGTTGGTTTAAAATTTCGAAAGATAACACTGGGATTTATTAAATATAGACAGTCTCGAGTCAATAAACTCTCAAATTGATATCGCTTTCAATCATAGTCTCTAATTGTGGTAATGTGATACAATATATATATAATCAGGTGGATAATTTTACACTTTCGGACATTTATAGTTGGATTATCTAAAGTAGCCGTTGTCTTCGCCATTTATATCAGTTGGTAAAAGGCAGAAATGTGATCGTCCATCATTTCTAATTGATACACTAAAACGCTAGTAAGGTCTACCATTTTTATACTCTCTTCGGGGGAATTCGACACTAGCACCAATTAAGCACCAACAAATGTTACACGCCCGCTGAGAAGAGAAGTCAATTTCGAGCCATATCGAATAAACGGGACCATCAGAGCTATGACGTCATGTACACGTGCACAAACACGTGATTTATATAACGATGCCAAAACTAACCAAACAGACGCGACTTATCGACACCGTCAGCCGGATATATAAACCAGGAAGCTATTTTGAAAACAAAGAAATATTGCTACTATGATAAATCAGTGGAGGGGCCATTTTAGGGAGTTATTGTGGGCCAATCTTAAATCAAATAGTACCAGCTCTTGCGCCACAAATGCATGAAGACTTCAACCGAATACATATTATACAAACTCGGAATCAACAAAACAATAATTTAAATGTCCACAAATACGAGTCAGAAAACGACGTTCACTACTAGTACGACATATCACGGAAGCAAAATGAACTATACGTGTGGGTCACTCAATGTCTTTGTACTTAAGAAGGGTATGCGTTTTACAAACACATGATTTGTTAAGCTGATGGTCGGTAAAGACTGTGGATGAAAGTCTTCAAATAGCTACGGGTATTGTTTTAATTTATAAAAGGTTTCCGAAAAGATTCAACCGTAAAGTAATTTATATTTGCCAGTGTTTTTTTCTCCATTGAAGTAAAATGTATCCAACGAAACTTAGCTTTCTCATTTGCAATTTTGTATTTATTTTGTACACTAACGTGTAAACATTAAGATACAAAGGATGGCACCAATAAGTGAAAACAGTTTTTTTTCCATCGTGGTCTTAAGATATATACTCGTAAGGTTGTATATAACTTGACATAATTTATTGACGAACGAACAAAATTATTGCCGACGATAATGAAAGAAACGTACATCAACGGCTGTCCATACACTGATATATATCCTATTTGAGAGAGCATTACCTCCAGCCCACATCACAGTTTTTATATATTCACGTGTAAATTGGTCACCAGTTTATTCTATTTCTGATCCATGCATACCAAAGTTCCCGTCACGAGACTGTGTATTTTGTTGGGAAAACCCAGCAGACCTGTCAACATTATAAGGTCACATTTGTGTACTAGGTATATGGTTATGTCACTGGCAGGGTAAGGATAAATGATAGTGTAAACAAAACACTCTGTAAACGCAATAACTCGCTACGGGTATCACATCCTCTCTCAACTGATAATAATCAATAAGCCGCTCTTTCGTCCGATACAAAGTCGTATCAGAAATCACACAGAAAGTGATAAATAAATGTTAAAATAATGATCATGCTAGAACCTATAAACATATGGTTTACATAAATGACCAACCAATCTTAACATACTACCACTAAACACTAAATGCGCAACTGTCAGAAGAATACGATAAAACCAATCAAGTTACGAGCCAGCATCCGGGTCATCCACATTAATGGGGCGTGGTTCCAGATTTTGTTTCACGCAAGTCATGTTATTACTAAAAAGGTATGTGGCAAGTCAACAGACATAAACCGGTTGTTAAACAGTATCAAGTTGTAATCATCAATTCGTCGCTATATATATATATTCACATTTCGTAGTGAAAATTATCAAATAATTATGTTGTGAATATTTTTCGAATGACATGAGAACAAGTTTAAGCGACATTTCCATCTCAAAGACTTGCCTTACGTAAACCCTTTAACGTCACAGTCTGTTGGTCACTGTTGTCATACATTATGTGATTTTATGTGTACATTTTGTTATTCCATTAGACGATGTTAACCGCAAGTATATAGTTAGGCGGGGGATTAAATCACCCCCCCCCCCGCATCCTCACTTTTAGTGTCAGAGTTCATGACCGGTTACAATTTTAATTGGTTATGATTATGGTTATTAATTACATCGTTACCGGGACAACAGAAAAAAATTATAATTACACCTTTCATTGCCTTAATTCTAAAATTTAAAAGATACGTTCTAATGGCCAGAAATTTGGGAGGTGGTATTTATGGTTTTATCAAAATAAATATATTAATATTACATAATAATTTATCTCTCCAAATAATCTAAATGTGAAGGAAATAGAAATCGTCAAATATTAGTATTCATTTTGTTTACTGAATCAATATTTTTATCAAGAAAAAACCCCAACAATATCAATATTTCTAATATTTTACAATAATTAAATCATAATTTAAAAACCAGACTGTGGTAATATGTTGCTATGGGGCATCATTAACCGTGATCTGTAATTAACTACCGTCACAGTCCACGGGACTATGCTACCTGACTGATCGATGATGGACTCTGACAAAAGACAACATTAACCATCAGGTTGTTGTCTCATTACAGTCAAGGTATTTAATATGAAATGGTAGCTGAGTGTATCTTTCTCAACCCGCAGAAGAATCCCATTTTATTTGTGCGAAGTTTGCTTAAGGAATCGCTCATCGGCCATTTTGTCCTGGTCTAGTGAGCTCCAATGCTTAACAAAATGCTCACTCGCTCACTCACTGATAGAAGATTTGTCACTTGTGTTGCACTATTTTGTAAGCGAGTGCGTGAATACTTCGTTAATCCTAAAGTAGTGCCGATGTGCGACTACTTGGTGAAATGTGATTATCAGACCGAAGCCTTTTACTGATTAATGAAACATCCTACAGACACGGGCAATCCTGGGATTCGATTACTTAAAGGTCTTGGAGTGGGATTTAATAACAGATGGTCACAAAACGTTCATTTAATGTTTTTCCTCATCCCGACAGTATCCTGACAATGTTCTCCTTGTTTGAAGTATTAGCTGAACGTGAACGGTCGTGTTGACCGGATGTTAAATATGTCGCATCGATAAACCACGTGACTGTCCAAATAATGGAACATATTTGAATTTGTTCGACTGTTATCAAAATGTTTCTCTCATGTATGCGACGAGGTTATTCGAACTCTATCTGTGTTAATCGTTATCTGTGTGTACACGATGGCAGGTGCATTGCCAATATTTCCAATGTTTGAGTGTGAGGACTTAAATAATGCCGGTCCAAGTTGGACGAAGTGGTTGAGTCGTTTTGAAGTGTTGTTATCCGCCATGGACGTTCGTGATACGGAACCAGAGAAGAAAAGAAAAAAAGCTTTGCTATTGCACTATATGGGTGCAGAGTGCTATGACATTTATGAAACTTTGAAGAACGAAGAAGACGATTAGAGTTCTGTCAAAACGAAAATGATTAAAGCAATTGTCTGTCAATTGTGACTTTACAGAAGGCACAGTGGAAAATGAAGTAAAAACGCAAATGATTCATGGCTGTACGTCCAAAAGCTTGAGAAAAAAGGGCTTGTCAAAACCTATGGACTTGAAAACACTGCTTGATCACGGTAAATCGATGGAGCTAGCGTTTTCTCAGTCTCATGCAATAGAGGGTGGAATGACAGCCGAAACGTCAAATCGTGTGCATAAACAAACTGGTGTCAAGGGAGGTGCAAGACGCAAATATTTGCTGAAAAAACAGTCTGAAAAATCATTTGACAGATTTTCTAGTGGCTCGCGCACTTGTTTCAACTGTGGTGGTCGATACCCACATGAAGATGAGTGTCCAGCAAAACATCGTCGTTGTTACAAATGTGAATCGTATGGACACTACTCCAAATGTTGTAAGCGAACATTTCCGAGAACAAAACAACATGATAAGTGGCACAAGAAATATGTCGAGAAGAAATAAATAAAGTTTCTATCAGCAACGTCGCAGGTAATTGTGATAGTGGTTCTGATTATTCACTGGCAGTACGAAAAGGTGAGGAGAAAATTCCTGCAATTAACATTCAACTAGCTGGGGTAGATGTTATGATGTTCATAGACAGTGGAACTAGTGTAAACACTGTGGATGTGAAAACTCATAAAACACTGTGTGAACATTCTAAAGAATTTTGTGAGTTATCAAAACTATTCACTTACGCATCCACAAAAGCATTAGACTTGAAAGGAACATTCAGTGCAACAATTACATCGCCTAAGACTGGAGTAAAATTTGATGATGAATTTTATGTTGTGAGTAACGCTAAAAGCTGTTTACTGTCTTATGACACTGCAAAGCGGCTGAAATTAATCTCAATCATCAATGCTATAGAAGATTCATGATCAAATGTGACAAATAAAATTGTACATGATTTTGATTCAATATTCCACGGGCTAGGAAAACTGAAGGATTTCCAGCTACAACTGAATATTGATGATACAGTGGAACCTGTGCATCAAAAACACAGACGAGTTCCTTTTTCAACAAGACCGCAAGTTGAAGCGGCACTCAAGCAGCTATATGAGGATGACATATGTGAAGATCCTCAAAATACGCCGACTCCTTGGGTGTCACCTATTGTGGTAGTACCTAAGCCACGTGATCCTGATAACATCAGACTGTGTTGATATGAGGGCTGCTAACCAAGCCATAGGAAGAGTCAAACATCCAATGCCAACTGTTTATGAGTTGATACATGATCTGAATGGTTGTTGTGTATTTACAAAATTGGACCTCAATCAGGGCTACCACCAGGTGGAGCTGCATCCTGACAGCCGATACATCACTACGTTTAGTTCACATCTAGGACTGCACCGTTACAAGCGTTTAAATTTTGTGCTACATGGGCTTGATGGAGTAAAGAACATTTCTGACGACATCATCATTGCCAGTCGGAATGATATAGAACATGAGAAACACGTCTGTGCATGTCTGGAATGTCTCATGAAGAAGGGCTTAACACTCAATCGAAATAAATGCAAAGTTCTTCCAATCCTCTGTAGAATTATTCGGCAGCATTTTTAGTGAACATGGTGTTTCGCCAGATCCGAAAAAAGTAAAATCTGTTCGTGATGCACCGAGACCGACAGACAAGCGACAGGTGAAGTCTATTCTAGGCATGGCGAATTACGTACATAGATACATACCTGGTCTAGCCTCTCTTGTGAAACCACTTAGAGGGCTCACTTGTAAGAATAGTCTGTTTGGGTGGACCAGTGAGTGTGAAGATGCCTAGTTAAAATTGAAGGACAGTTTGACAAGTGATACTCTCATGTCGTACTTCAATCACAAGTTAGAGACCGAGTTAGTGGTCGATGCATCACCACATGGTGTTGGTGCTATTTTAACCCAGATACAACCCACTAAAGATGGCCGTAGAGATGTTCAAATTGTCGCATATGCATCACGTGCACTGGACGACGTAGAATCTACGTTACTCGCAAACAGAGCGAGAAGCTCTTGCTGTTCGGTGGGGAGTCGAACATTTCCATCTGTATCTGTACGGCATAAAGTTTACAGTGGTCACAGACCACAAAGCATTAGTCAGCATATTCTCAAATGTTGTCGCTAAGCCATCTCCTCGCATTGAACGATGGTGTTTACGTCTACAGCAATATACATTTAACACAGTGTACCGACCCGGCGCTGATAATCCAGCTGATTACATGTCGCGTCACCCAGTCGCATCTACAAGTGAGCGTGGCAGGAAGGTCACAGAATAATATATCAACTACGTGTCGCATGTAGAAGTAATTCAAGCGACACAACAAATTGTCCAGTGAACTTAGTGTTACAGAGAACGGAATTCTGTTACGAGGACATCAGATTGTTATGCCTGTGACGATGAGGCGTAAAGTTGTCAGGGTCATCAGGGCTAAGGTGTGGTTTCCCTACATGGATAAGCTCACCGAAGACATAGTGAAAAACTGTGCTACGTGTGCTGTCGTCACTAAAGATGAACGTCTACAACCGTTACAAATGTCACAGCTACCTGATAAAACTTATCAGTCTCTGTGGGCTGATTTTTGTAGGCCATATCCTAGCGGAGATTATTGTCTAGTAGTTCTTGACGAATAATCACGATTTACTGTGGTGGAGCTGGTGAGATCCACATCAGCCAGAAGTGTAATCCCAGTATTTGACCAAATATTTGCAACACACGGAATGCCAGAAACATTAAAAACTGACAACGGACCGCCATTTCAAGGATTTGAATTCCGTAAATTCATGCAATATTGTGGTATACGTCATCGCCGGATTAAATCACTGTGGCCAAGATCTAGCGCACAAGCAGAAAAGTTTCTGAAACCTTTGAACAAGGCAATTAAAAGTGATACTGTGGAAGGGAAGTCGTGGAGACAGGAAATGTACAAATTCCTACGAAATTACCGCGCAACGCCACGTGAGACAACATGTCGACCACCTGCAGAACTCTTGTTTGGTTCGAACATAAAAGTGCTATTACCCGAACTATTCATTCGAGTTGAAGATAAAGAACTGCGAACTCGAAATGCAGAGCAGAAACAGCAACAAAAACAGTATGCAGATGCCAGAACTTGTGTACGACCGAACATTCCTCTCCATGTTGGGGATACAGTGTTAATGAAACAAACGAAACTGGACAAATTGTGTCCAGCATATAATCCAGCACCAATGTAAGTGAAGGGAGCATGATAACAGAAAATAGTCCTGTTCTTGGCAGCAAAACAAGAAATTCATCACATTTCAGGAAAGTGACTGACCATGATGTTACACCTGAAACCGAGTCAACAATCGAAAACAGCGATTATTCGCAAGACGTGCCAGAAATAATAACAGTGATCAATGATGAACTTAATCAAGACAGTAGTCATAATTCAAATGTGACAGATGTCTCAGCAGGTCGTCGTCCAAAGCGACGCACCAGAATGCCAGCAAGATATAAAGACTATTTCTAAGTGATATATATATATATATATATATATATATATACTATAGTTTTATACAACTATATGTGTAAGAATGAAGCTGAATGGAGTGAATGTAATTATGATGTAGAATGAAGTACATTGTTCTGTAAGATTTCATAATTTGTTTATCAGAGTTAGTTAATATATATATATATATATATATAATAATGTAGCTTATCAATTGACTTGAGATAAATCATTATCTAGGTGTAAATTTCAGTGTTATCGTCGGATATTCAAAATTTGAATTTAAGATTGTTCGAAATTTACCTATTACAAATACTTGTTTAACTTGAGTGAAACATATATGAAATGTAAGGGACCGGAAACAGTTTAGAGAATAAACCAGATGGTCAAGGTTGTATCTGTGATTTATTAATAATATACTTGATGACAATCTACAAACATCACATATGTAATGTTTTTGTTTTATCTGTAGATGGTAACATGTGGAATTGAAATCCTTGAATTCAGAAGTATAAATATTCTTCTTTTACTGCCACTTTTGTACAACTATAAATAATAATAATAATAATATTTTATCGGGGGCCTTATTCAACATGAGCTGCTCCAAGGCGCTTTACGCTGAAATCAGAATTAAAACATCTAGCCCACAGAGGGGCGACACATCTTATACGTAAATAAACACACACGGTTTACATATTATAAACAGGCTAATTAAATCATTGGACTTTAGGAGCCTTGCAAAATATTTCTTTACATTCAGAACGTTTAATATGATTAAGCAAATTAGTTCAGTCTGGGATCTCCGTATTTCGCTGCGTGTTTTTTATTTTATTTTGGTCACCATCAAAAGTGAACGGGACTCAAATCGCAGCAATATCACTGGAATATACTTTTGAATCGGATCGTTTTGATACAATGGTGCTGTTCCACTCAGTACTTTGAATGTCTGAAATAGGATCTTCTACAGTGATCTGAAAAGTACAGGAAGCCAATGCAGCTGGAACAAAACTGGTATTATATGTTCCCATTTACGAGTGACCATCATCGAATCAACCCAATGTTTCTTATAACAGGACTTACATTTAGAGTTCACCTGCTTCTCCATTCATAGACTATTATCAAATATACGCCTTAGATTTCTCACAGACATGGAAGAGTTTATATCACTGGATCCTACCTTAATGTGAAGATTCTCAGTTTTCTTGACATGTTGCTTGGATGAGACAGCAATTAATTCGATCCTGTCCTTAATTAATTTCAACATCTCGCTGTTCATCCAAATACTTCTGTCTTCGAGGGTGCCTCCGTGGTCTAGTTGGTAGGGCGTTGGACCACAGATCACAACCACCTAAGTTTCAAATCTCGGCGTAGGCATATCTGAAGGGTGTTTCATCTTTCACTTCGTTTCATTACCTTTGGAGGTCACTCGGCCCATTTAGCCTAACATGTGCACATAAGTGGCCGTAAAACATCAATCATCATCATTATCGTCATTTGTGTCTTCGGTACAAGCTTCACATCAACTGAAGATGGAATATCATCCCAATAATCACATTGTTTTAAACTGATATAGACTCGAGTATCATCGGCCTACATCTGGCCACTGAAACACACTGAGTTCTGTCAGCGAGGTGCGACGTTACCCAGGTGAAGGCCTTTTATTGATGTCTAAGGAAAATTAAACGCTTCGGATGATCGATTACATCAAAAGATGCAGATAAATCAAGCATAATTTATGCAGTCGTGGATGCCTTTGCAAGAGAGCAGTTTATGTTGTACAACCTCTACCATAAACAGACTGATAACTGTCACCGAGGTCATCATCTCCTAAGTGTTTTTCTATACGCCTTGCTACTACCTGTTTAATAAGCATGGAGATGAAGGGAAGGTTAGATATAATACAATAATTCTTCATATCTTCCTTATCCAACCCAATCAGTGGGGCTATGGTGGCTCGTTTCAAACATAAAGGCATCCCTGACTCATCCATTGACCTACTGACAATGGCTGTTATCAGCGGCAGAAGTTGATCCACACATTTCCTCAAAAGCCAAGTGGACAGTGGATCCAAGTCACATGATTTATTCGGAGACTTGATGATTATATCCTAGATCTGAACCACAGAAAGTGAGCGAAACATGTCCAGAATGTTTCCAATAATCATAGTATCCGCTTCCGTTGCGATATTGCAGGTAATATTTAGGGAATCAGAAATTATCTCATTCTTAATGACTGTTGCTGAACTCGTAAAGAAATCCCTGAACTTGTCCGCCATTAGTTCGGTGTTAAGTAAAATATGGTAGATTTATATTTGAGTTCGAGACAACAAGTTCCTCGTTAATTGAAGAGTTTATTTTGAACTTTTTCGAATTCCCCAAACTTTCTAGAATAGAAGGATTCCTCTCGAATATTATTATATTCATTTTTTACAAATTTTTCTGCATAAAATTTCAAAGTGCACCGTTAAGAAAATGCGACACTTGGTCCTCTCTGATTTCCTCTCAATTTCTTAGCATATCGGAGGAAAAAAGCTTCGGATCTCACTGTAATGATTTTCGAACAGGAGGGAGCAGGCTATTAATGATACTTTGGACACCTTTGTTATATGATTCTCATCGGCTCATCAACATCCCTCGCATTCACCCTGGAGTTGAAACGACTGTAAATCGTCCATAAATTATGGGATATTTAAAACACGATACTTTCTGTACGCGAAGGATTGACCTTTGTTGCTACTGAATGTTGCTGTTTGAACGTAGTTTGAACCCAGTTGCTATAGATCTGTAGCCAGCCCCGCTACCAGATAAGCCATTGAGGTGTCCCTTTTGTTGCTACTGAGATAAAAGTTACATACAGTGAGATAAAGGTCACATACAGTGAGATAAAGGTCACATACAGAAATAACTCCTACTGTGAACTCGAGTCTGAGATGACCAAATCTAGTGTGCTGCCTCATTTGGGAATTGCATCACCTACGTACTGAGTCAATCCATAGGAATCTAATATAATGAAAAACCTACGAGGTTTCACGAATCAGATTTATTATTCACATAGACGATGATTGGTGACTTACGGCCACTTTTGTGCGCGTGGTAGGCTGAATGGGCCGAGTGACCTCCAAAGGTAATGAGGCGAAGTCAAAGATGAAACAACCTTCTGGTATGCCAACTTGTGCACAACTTAGCCATTATACCATATGGTGTTATAATAACAGATGATTTAAATGTATTCAGATCATTCATTAATAAATAATGTGTTTTAGGGCCATTTTGGCTTAGGAAGAGGACGCTATATGTTAGAAAATTTAACAGTAACTTTATCTATATATGTATTGTACAGTTCATGCGTTTAAAATGTAAACATATCTCACTTATCCCAGACTTACTGACGGTAGCAGCCAGTCCATATCTGTACAGTGTCACTTTTACTACGCCGAGATCCGAACCCCGGTGGTAGTGATCTGTGGTCCAACACGCTACCGATGGACCACAGAGGCGCCTAGTGTCACATTTTTTATTGGGAATATGATTAAACTCGTACCTTGTGTAGAAACCAACTCGTAGTAAGCTGTCAGTTACAAGACACGTTACAGCGAGTGCTAATACATCAATGCATTCTGATAGAACAACATAATCATCTTTATTCTTCAATAATTGAACATTTAGACATACCTGTATTTTATTATCAGTGTGGTGTGTACCTCGATCATATGTGTTTACTATCAACACAAATACTTAGCCCGGTATCTACATGCATTTATGGCAGCTTAGCTATTACTGGCAGTCTGGTACGTGATGTTTTACACATGATACATATTAATAATTATTTCCAAAATATCTGCATATTTAATGACTCAGAATTACATTGGACCTTAAATACACTCTGCACAAAATAATTTCTTCACATGCACATATTAGCTGTAAATACACAATGTTGTATATTTAATATCGGTTTGCTTGTTCAATTGTGTTTGTATTTTGTTTTTGTAATAGTATATTCTTATGAATATGAAATAAAGAAGAATAATAATAATATTTCCAATTAACTTACGGCCAACCATTCCGGGATCTCTCCGTCTTGTGTACATCAAGGTGACTAAACAATGACTTTCTCGTCACGCTTCGACGCCGACGACTGAACACAGGTGTAAACACCAGTCACGGCTCATTGCCCACAAAAACATTCCACCATCTTGTGGAAGAACATTCATCTACAATTCTGAATATTTGTGAACCCAGAACTGAAACGCAAACTGCATAAAGCAACATTCTTACAGGAAAAACTTCACGCAGCCGCCATGTGAACATATCGCTAACCCGTAATTATCTCGGAGTTGTTTCATCCATTTACAAAATGCTTTAATCCGATGAATTCATTTCAATTGGGAGTTGCCCCGCGCCCATATGTTCCATCTATATCCATCGCTGAGGCGAGATGAACAATAATGTTGTTGATATATTTTCCACTCATAATGTATGTTAATATTACAGCGAATAATAATAATAATATAATAATGGTAATAATAATAATTAAATTTAATAATAATAATAATAATAATATTTTATATAGTGTCTTAATCAACTTGAGATGTTCTAAGGCGTTTAAACACTCATAGAGACTTTAACGTCACACTAAACTTCACCGATTGTATCATAAAATTGAAGGATCATTGAAATGATCCTATTCTTCCAACGTGAATCGTAAACTGTAGTTCATGACGAACGCACGCATATCTTTGCACTTGCACAAGGTAAGCCCATTATAAATTACCAATCAGTACCATCCGCACCAGTGTCGACATACCTCGACTGGAGCCGGAACAATTTGAATCTGGATTATTAACAATGCCCTAAAATTATTTTGGGGCATGCAATTTTATCCTTTCATTCTACTGTTCGAAATTTTATCAACGTGATTGTACATGCCGCCAAAACGTGGACTGACATAGCAAATTCAGTTGGATGGCAAAATCCGGGGTTCAGAATGGCTACCAGTCTGGTGACCCGGAGCAGTATGTACGATTAACTCGGGTTGGTACAACATAAACGTGTAATCCACGATAATTTAATAAATAGATCAGCATAAATGTAAATTACTTTGGTGTAGAAAAGGGTAATCTATGATTTAGTTGGTGTGAAATAAAAAGGAATAAACCTGCTTTAATTTAATCGAAATTCGACGTGAAATATTAATATTTATCTGCCAGTGTGTCATTCTTTAAAAAACGGCCTTGAACTTACAAAATGCATGCAGATGTTGAACATACTCATTTTCGTCTCCTCATTTTCGGTTCGGTTTTCCTCTTCTCTATTCTCCTCGGCGACAAATAAATATTCCACACGTGTTTTGCCATTTTTTCGTAAATACTGCTCTCGGCCAATCATGATTACTCTAACATGTATATCTGATGAGATTTGGGATGAGATTCTGGTTTCACGTCAGTAGCCAATAAAAAAAATGCTTACAACATATCTCTATCAAGATGGATACATCCGTGGGTGTTGGAATATTTTGAAATACAGATTAACGCTGATTTTACTCCCTGACGTAAAAGAGAACTGAAAACAAAATAGCGAAATCTCCACATGATATTAAGGCATCCAACAAGCACCACGATGTTACCAAATACAAAAGAGCAGTAGTTCCATCATGGAATGAAGAATCTGGCACGCGGCTTATCACAGATAACATTGTAGACAACAAGAAAGTTAGGTTATTTATCAATATATAACTAAGATGCAAAATGATCAATATGAAAAATATGCTGTAGAACTTTCCTCACAGAATACATACATATGAAACGAGATGCTTGGTGTATTGTTGCTGCATAGGAAAATCACAGGAATGTTCTGGATTATATTTCATGCCATGAATGCTTGGACCAGTGAGAATGTCACAGAACATATCAGACGGGCAATGAACAAGATAACATTTGCAAAGAAAATGATATTAAGGAGTATTCATGTAGTCGCAGCAAAGAAATCGGGACTCCATATGTGAATATGCAGAAGGGGGGGGGACATAGGTTACAGACACAAAAACAAGAAATGTGCAAAGTAAGTTTCTTAGTGCAACAGAAGAAGTAGAAGGAGATGATACGGCACAAAAATGCTAACTCCTAAACGTTGCACAATCATGTCCGACCATTGCACTTATGTTTCAGTAATAGAATGTACAGCTCATTATTACTTAGATCCATACATATAAGAAACCTTCAAATTCCAGTATCTGTTAACAATGGGAAGTTAACTAGTGTATTTGTTCTGATGAGCTCTATAATTAGCCCATTACCAAAAGCCAAAGCGAAAATCAGACTGTGTTCAAAACTAGGAGACGCCATTGAGTCATAAAATAACTTCAGGACTATCAACAGATCATGCACAATAGTCATGGAAAACAGTTGCGTATAGTCAGAGCCTGAAACTTCTGATTGCGAATATTGTGTAAAGGGAGGCTAGAAATCAGTGATGGAGCGCGTAAATGTGTGAAGTGGGAATGTCCTGAATGGACACAGCTCCCAAAACCATCTTTGAAGATAAAGGTAAATAGGGAACCTTACACTGGTACCGTCTGTTATGTGAAACTGAAGTGAACAGTTTCTGTGTGGGTCAATCAATCTAACTTTCATGACATCACTCCGAAACAAATATAAGCGGCAGTAACACTGGACTTGATGAAGGGAAGGGAGAGGAACCGGACTTGAAGGCGTAGTAAACAGATTAGGAATGAAAATTGATAGCTTAATGGAAAAGAATGAGAAGAGAGTGGATTCATTTGCACAGACAGTCGGAAACAATACCGATGCAACTATGATATATCAGGCCAAAATCTTACGGATATGATGCCAACAGAAAGGGAACAGGAGAAAAAACTGCGATTGGAGATGAATGAGGGACGTCATGTAGGTGAAATATATTTATAAGAGGAAGCCAAATACTGGTTAGACCTCAGAGAGATGTACCCACCAAACAAAACCATGACGTAAGAGAAGCAGAAGCAGGTAATGAAGCTGCCATGGAAACGGATAACCAATGACTAGACAACCAAACTGATAAGAAAGAGGCGAGAAAAGAGCAATCGAAGCTAAAGAATAGGAGCAGAATGGATGATCTTAAAACCAAGCCAGGTGACTTCGTACGTGATGACAGAAGACTAGTATTTTACAAGTGCAGTCACCCAAAAAGATATAGAATACATCCCAGAAATTAAACAGAAGTGCCACGGCATAGACGCAGCAGCAACAAGCTTCATCATCGAGCAAGTTAAGAAGAAATTGAGGAAACTGAAAACAATTAAATCGGCTGATCCTGATGGCTTCCACCATTGAGTGTTGATGATGATGGTAATTCATGTTTTACGACCACTTTTGTGCACATGGTAGGCTAAATGGTCCGTACCCTAGAGTATCGAGTGAACTGTCCCAGTCCATGAAGTTTCTACTGAGCATTATATTTCAGAAATCGTATGACGAAGGCTGTCTTGGAAAAAAGTGGGGACTCCGATCCATAAAAGGCTCAAAGGTAAAGGTAAGGCCAAGTAAGTCTTACATCTTTAATTAGAAAAATAATGTAATCCATAGTCATGGAGAGTTTGGTGGAGCAA
Organism: Paralvinella palmiformis; assembly: GCA_025642065.1. Taxonomy (NCBI): domain Eukaryota; kingdom Metazoa; phylum Annelida; class Polychaeta; order Terebellida; family Alvinellidae; genus Paralvinella; species Paralvinella palmiformis. The sequence goes on along the minus strand of JAODUP010000080.1, from coordinate 344,443 downwards.
ATGATGTCACATAATTATTCATGTGATGCACAACTTGTGTTTATTCCAGGCTACTCATGCATGACACGATTACTGGTCTCACAGGTGTATGGTCCGAAGTATTAGACAGTGGAGCCCAATTGACGTCATTTGTCTAGATTTTCTCAAGGCTTTTGACACATCTCTCATCAGAGATTGATATAAGGAAACTGAAAGTCTACGGCATGAAATACAAACTACTTGACTAGATATATGATTTCATCTCGGTCCGAAAGCAGCGAATTGTAGTTGATGGTAACCTGTCATCTTGAGCCAGTAGACTTGGTGGAATCTGATACGGTAGTGTCATGGGACCACTCCTATTCGTAATCTTTTAAATGACCTGCCGGAAGAGGTGAGAAGTACAGTAAAATATTTGCAGCTTATACTAAGCTATTTGGAGCATTAAGAGACAAGGCTAGTCTAAAGCAGAAAATGAATATTCTGATGGTATAATCCCAGAAGTGACAATTACGGTTTAATGAGTCAAAATAAAAGATTCTTCACCTAGGTACCTCAAATGAAAGAATGAATTACCAAATAGGTGAAACACGATTTGAAATAACTGCAAGTGAGAAAAATCTTAGAGTGATTACAGGTGATGAACTTAAGTTCGGCCATCATGTTGCAAAGGTAATAAAGAATGCGTCACACATTCTTGGTGAGGATTGGTTAACAATGATGGTCCATCCGCGTCTGTTATATGGCAACTCTATCTGGCACCCTAGATAACGTAGAGATCGAAAAAATATATAAAGACGAACCACTAAGCTGGTCCCCTCAAATCAAAGGATCTTCCATATGAAGAGTGGCCGATGAGGGGTAGTATCGCAGGAGAAGAGGGCGTTAGAGAGGACATATTGCAGGTATTCAAGATAGAGAATGGCATCGATAAAGTAAGTTATAGTACCTTCTACGGTATGAATACGGATTCTAGTACTATAGGACATGACCAGACGTTTGTAAAGAAATTTGCAAGTTTAGGTGTCCATCAACCCATCTTCAGCCAGGGACTAGTCGAGCTGTGATAGCGCAGTTAGTTAAACCGTAGTGCTTGTAGCCGAAGGGTCGCCGGTTCGAGGCTCCGGGAGCTGCAATGCTATCGTGTAGCGACCGGTTCACTCATCCATAAAAATGAAAAACTGACAGGACGTGATATGACTGTGTGTTTGAGTATCGCTTTGCGCCTTTAATGGCAGCGTGCTCCGTTGGGAGTTGAGGTAAATGCTGGATTGAAACAGATCTGAGTAGGGATAATAATATTGTAGCGCCAGAACCAGGTAACCTTGTTTTGAGGCGCTATATAAACATGGATTACTATTATTATTATTATTATTATATAGTTTATGACTGGAATTCGTTCCTCGTCGAAGTGATTCACTGCCCGTCGTTAAATGCTTTCAAGTTCAAAATTAGATCAGTTCTAACTTAAGGAGAGATACAATCTACTATGACCATCAAATAACTCAAATCATGTTTTATAGCCTAGACCGGAAAATATCATATTATCTTATATAAGGTATCCGATACTAGATAAATGGATGTCAGGTGGAACTGAACTTGTTTTCAAAAGGTATAAAACGTGATGGATGAATTATTTCAATTCTTTCACGAGATTGCGAAGCAAACATCTGACAAATTGTAATAAACTATGTTTAATTTGTGTTTTATTACGCATTTCTCGTTGATGTCATTCAAGGCAGCCAACCTTCGGTCAGAGCAGGTAACCTTTTATAGCTCTACCTGCCTTGGTGGCTGATGCTGACAAAATTTCGATGAATTTCATCCCCTGTAAGACCATCATATATATCGCCTGGAATATGAAGATTCTATCAAATGTAATGCAGTTTCCTGGGTTTTTTAAAAGTCTCCCTTACGATCACACTTGATTTGTACCCGGTGAAATCGGGTTTCCATGATTCAAAGTCGAAAAGCAAAAAGGTTACTAATTAATTATACCAAATTGATGAATTGGTCCATCCGGAACCCTATTGATTGGCATAATAGTAACCAAGTATCTTATGTTTTTGGTATTATATTCAATAAAGTTTTCTTGGCCCAAAGCAATTTATTTCAACTAGGTTCCGGGTGACGGTGAGCTTCATGTGGCCTTGACCTTTTACATTAGATAATTGTTGGCGAATTTTGTTCCGTGTTTGAGTAAACATTAATTATTATTTCTAAACGAGTTCAAATGCAGAATGAATTTGATCAGTTCCTGAATGACACGATTTCCTTGTGGGTATCTGAGTATATTGTTTTCCTTTTGTGAAGGGGGGGGGGTTGTATATCCTGTATACGTGAATGACGTAATTGGCAAGTAACACCCGTCTGGGAATTTACATGAGATGAGCTCATGAATCACTCATATGCATAAACAGGGAGTCTTTATTTTCAAATGTGAATGCACATATATTCATACATACATATGGAGAATGTATGTTGTACTTATACATTGGCCTACTTTTAAAAGCCATCCTAAATAAAGAACCCTCAAGCTAATATACGCACTGACCTTAGAACAGTCAACTCGGGACATGACAAGCACGTGTTAATTAGCTAAAATGTAAACAAAACTAAATCGTACGTTCAATGAAAAATTCCTAAATGACTGTTTGTTTATATTTATTACAAACATTATTATTGTATTGAAAGTTTTGGTTCTTGCTTAGTTCATTAAACAAAATATATTATATATATGTGTGTGTGTGGGTGTGTGTTTGTGTGTGTATGTGTATATATATATATATATATATATATATATATATGAAATCGTAGACTGTTCTCCAGTTAATAACTACCCTATTATATGCTAATTGTGTGTTGCTGGCGTTTCTAACCCGGAATTAGAAAAGGTCAATCGGACGATCTTAATCACGTTCCATACTAACCTTGACAACGGAATAACAACATCATGAATACCATCATCAGATCATCATAATATCTATATTCTATATCAGACCGATTAATGACCTACACTTACAGACAAGAAGCTGTCGAAAATAGGGAACATATAGACAAGAGGCTGTCGAATAATAATAATAATAATAATAATAATAACGGTCGAAATGGCATTTTATTACATGGCTGGCAACCTCAAATGATGGAGATGCATATGGTCTGGAATAATACAGCTTCCCGACGGAGACTAATTCTAAATAAATTTAGAATTAAAGGCATGTTCGGTGGAGAAGACCTTGTCAGTTGCCTGGCTGGATGAAAAACTCCCCCTACTATAGTGCCACGGCCGAGGTGCGAACCTGCGACCTCCCGCACAGAATGGCCATAGCCATAGGTAAATAGTCTCACGCTCTACCCATGTAGCCAAAGAGGCATATTTAAAGTCTCTATTTGATTAATCGTCTGGAATTATGTTCGTATGAGTGTGATACTATATTGGTGAGTACTGATATATATGGAATGGTACTAATAACTAATATATTAGGCATAACTATAACGTACCTCAACATTGACGCGATTAATATAAGAAAATTGTCCAGTACTTGCTAATTGAAGTCACATCAAGATATGACTTTGTTACAAACCTTGGTGTAATATGGTGACAATAATATTGAATATTATTGTTAGTTGAACACAATCAGATCTGTCCTCATTGACAACAAACGTATAATCCCATCCACCATCTAGTCACCTGTCAAGCTCATCCTAAGTAAAGAAGACAACTATAAAATGACATCCTCCCTGAAGACCTCACACTCTTAGATCATCACCTGGCACCATTCACCATCAGACTGACAGCAGTTCCACCAGAAAGCATCATCCTCAAACAATTTTACAGACATCGCCAGCAGTAATAAAATCACGAAGTGATCATCATCATCAGGTCAATGTCTATATCCAACATGTCACACCCGGGGGGGGGGGGGGCCGTACCCCAAATATCAGCAAAAACAATAACAACATTCAATAAATGTATTGAACCTAAAGACTTTCAGTGAATACGACCTTGACCGTTAGTAAGTTGATCTAATCGTAAGTCGGTCTATATTATAATTACATTACGTATATTATACTGTGTAATGATATTATAATCATCTTTAAGTCGTACTCTCGGTTGTCGTAAAGTCGTGAAAGTCGTTACGGTCCAGACGAGTTCTGGTTCACAAATGTATATACATGAATCAAAACTCAACCGGAAAGTTGATCAATATACGAGGACATTTGTAATATCTGGCTTTATTTTAATTGTTAACAAATAAATACATGAAAGAGTACGTGAAACAACAGACTAGTAGTATTAAAACTGGGAATTGTTATTGTTGTTATTGTTGTTGTTGTTATTGTTGTTTATGTAATTGGCTGGTTAATCCACTAATCAATATGTAGCAAGTTATTCCAGATTTGGTTTAATTATGATGCTAAATTAAAGTTGTTTTTATTTTCAAACCGACTCTTCTTCTTTCTGGTGTATGATATATCGAATTAACCAAGAAATGTAAGATATAACACTAGTTCGTTGGTTTATATAAGACATGACGTGTGATTGGTGGATGTTGGATGAATGTCATGTGACATTTAGCCGAGCCGCCAATGGCGGCTCGGTCTGCCACCAATCTACATCGAGTGGAAAAGATCGGGGGAAGGTTTGTTTTTAGCTGATTTGAGTGTTTTTCTAGTCTAGTCTTTTGTTTCTAATGCACTTTGACATTATAATACTGAAACAAAATCCGGAACACTTATACAAAGTATAATGTCAATAAATGTCAGAAGTACACGATTAATCTAGTTCCGACCCGTTTACATTTTGGTAGAACTAGCATAGCACGGTTCGACGGAAGCGGGGAATCCGGAGAATTATGAAGTGACGTCATGGATACAATTAAACAGTGGATCAATCACCGGCTCTGAATACCGAGGGGTAACTTGACGAAAATTATATGCTAGATGGCGCGATTACGTTAAAAGCATTGGGTCACGAACTTGGCAGCCATCTTAAATTTATATTTACGGAAATAATAGCAAATACAGGATCAAGAGCCGACTAGTATATTAAATACGTTTGTAATAAATAATATGAAATCAATAGATTAACTAATTAATTAATTAATTAAAAAGGAAGGTACTTTACAATGAGTCAAATTTTATACAAACCTTAATAAAAGTAATCCTGTGTATAATCTTTATTTTTACATCGATATGACACGCGCATATTGTTTTTTTTTCTAATTTAAAAAACTTGATTTATAAATAATCGAAGTCAGTCATCATAATGTACCCATGAAATATAAATCTTCGCAATATTAAATTCTTTGGGTTTTAGGATATCGCGAAATTCAGGAAATATTAAAACAACATAAATATGACAGTGAGTGAGTGAGTGAGTGAGTGAGTGAGGCATAACAGTACCTCATCATAAAAAGGGACATTCAGTGTGGGTTATCTTTATTCACCTTTTACAACATGGCGGGGAGGGGTCTAATTTACTCTATGGTTAAAATATGGATCAGTAAGCAGTTACGGTTGCTTAACAACGACTGGAACACATAGCATTCAAAGTAGAGTAAAATGCATCTATAAGGTCACCCCTCAATAACGGCCAGCACCCGTATTGCGGTCACATTATACGGTCCTAATCATCCTTCCATACATTACAATGTTAATGACGCTATGTATACCAGCTTCGCCCGTGTTCTGTATTACGGCCAGCATTTGTGGTCCATAATCCGACTATGAGCCCCCAATTGCGGTCAATCAACATGCAGCCGATTATTAGCAGTCAATCAGCATTCATCAAGTCGCTAAGCAACGGACGCACACATTCTTCAGCGTTTCAGTAATTATTACGTAGGGATCATTAGTTTTCTGATGCCAATGTAAACACAAACAAGTCAAATTATGATCATATACATTATTGATGGTTCGATTAGATCAATTGATTGTGATAACAATTCATGTTTCTTACGACCCTCTGTGATGGTTTGGAATAACTCAGCACTTTTTGCGCTCTTTGAATATCTGATCATCAGTTGCTAATTACAAACACAAGACAAAGGAAGTCGACTTCTCTCATCCTGTATAAACTCATTCTGTATAAACTTAGCTCGTATAAACTCAATCCGTATCGACTCATTCCGTATGGACACATTCCGCATAAACTCGATCTGTATAAATTCGTTCTGTATAAATTCCGTATCAATTGTAGACTTGAATTAACTATATTTGATATTCAATGGATAAGCTAAAACTATGAAACTCAAATGATGATGCTGTATCAGACTCCATCATTCGTCATAAACGACTCAAAACGGATCATCGTCAACTCATTTTTCGATCAAATTGTCAACAAAACATCATCGTAATTAGTTTAGTTTTATTTCTACGAGCAATAAAACGTTTGATAACAGAACGTTTATTTCCAACATCCAACGGTGGCCGTAAAACATCAATCATCATCCAACATCCGACGGTGGCCGTAAAACATCAATCATCATCCAACATCCGACGGGGAGCGCCTCAGTGGTCTAGCGGTAGCGTGCTGGACCACAGATCACTACCACCCGTGTTCGAGTCCCGGCGTGGGCATATCTGAAGGTTGTTTCGTCTTTCACTTCGTCTCATTACCTTTGGAAGTCGCTCGGCCCATTTAGCCTACCTTGTGCACAAAAGTGGCCGTAAAACATCAATCATCATCATCACCAACATCCGACGGTATCTTAGTTAGAGATAGATAACGTCAAATCGATCAGTTGACGGATCTTATATTTCGCTGATATAATGATGAGACAGGTTGATTCATTCTGGAGAGTTTGACATCTCGGTGGCCGATACCTCTACAAGGTCATCGTGAAGGTGACGAACGTTTGGTGACGACCAATGTCCGGACTAACTGGGAAGTTGTCGTATTCATAAATGTTGAATGCCGAGCTAAATCGGGAGTTAATCGGGCCGAACGATCTCCGAAAGTTAATCGATCGAAGTGAAAGATGAAATATCCGTTTGATAGAGAGAGGCCAAGATTTGAATCCCGATGTGTGATCTACTATTTAGTTATATTTTAGTGTTAAGTTTGGTGATTATCTAAAATATTAACCAAATCCATTGTCAGGTCTGAATGCCGTCATCGGTCCGATACTTACAGTGGCGTAGCCCCCACCATGATCGATGTGAATAGCTTGATGACTATATCAAACAGATGAATTGAGTGAGTGAGTGAGTGAGTGAGTGAGTGAGTGAGTGAGTGAGTGAGTTATTAGCTCGTCTAACCTCAATGATCGACGCACTCGAGATATCTTGTCAACGACAACCCCCCACCATTTGTGCCATCGATCGATCGATCTAGAAAAGCCGATCCCAGTCAATGCTGCAATGAAAAGTGTATCCCTCTATATGTGATTGTCTCCCACGTGCGTGTGTGCCTCGGATGGAGAAATGTGCTTTGATCAAACCCGGCACGGTGGACTGCTTTAGAAATGATGATATATCTTATCCGACGCTCACTGGATCCTGATATATCTCTAATATAAATATTCTCACTCGATAATCCGTTGGAACAATTCAACTAGTAATTCTCTCATCTAAAGGGATTTGGTTTTAGACTGGAACGGTCTATAGCCTATACTGTTGACATGACACTGTTCGACATCAAGTGTATTATCATCGGGAAACCACTCACAGACATGACACGTCAATGGTGTCTATGAGAACATGCTAAGGTCACGATGGATGAAGTTAATATCCTCGATGTGATTTTAACACATGACGGGAAAGTGGATCAGCACACAGATATAATCCAGAACTGTCATCGGCCCACATACGCCCTCCAAAATTTTGGGATGTGCAATCTCAAGTTATCTAGTGATGTAAAAAAAACTCAGCTCTGGAAGACCATACGTTGTCCCTCGCTAATAGATGACATTGACTGTCTTTAAGTTGATAGCAAAATCCTTAGACGACTAGAATATCTCCAAGGATCCACCATGAAACATTTGCTAGATCTGAGCAAACGTGGCCATCACTCGCAGATTCTCAGAGCCTTCAGGATCCCTACACTAAAATATGTTATTTCATATAGGTATGTATTACTGCTCCGTGGCATAACCCAATCAGAATCACCCTGGACCAACGATCTATGTGTCCACCGAACAATAGAATATGTGTTATAGAAAATAATATTTATCGAGGCACAATTATCTATCAACTAATCAATATGGGTAATTCTCCAATAGAGGCAGCAACATTAAAACTGAGGCGCACATTAACTTCTAGTCAAGATGTTACTGTTGACTCACTCAGTGAACTTATATTTGATGAACAGTTCACCAAAACATGTTCTAGTCAACACATGCCAGTCACACTATTGATATAAAAAAATTAACATTACGATGTGTATATTGTATCTCGCTCGTCAATTCGTGTAAGTAACAATGTGTTTATAAATGTGTTTACCTAATGTACGGTACCAATGGTCTCATCATTCCTGGTGGTTTAAATAAAAGTTTTTATTATTATTAAAGGCAGTGAGTGATGAACTTGTCTAGTCTCGGCACAAGAGACACCTGTGACATATAGCCGAGTGGTCACTCACTACCTACGCTTGTGGGATCTATACATCGAGTAGATTCGAACCCAGAACTGGATGTTTTCAGCGTGATGTTCAAACCACTGTACTAACGGAGTGTCCTTCTCTAAAGGTAACGAGGTAAAGTTTCGTAATTATATGAAATATTCCAAGTAACTAAATTAATATAAACAAATATATATATAATACATACTTACCTGTACAAATGATGTTATCTATCTGGCAGTCTTGTCACGAGACGCTCGATAAATATTGGTGTTTCAACTTAATTTCATGACATGATAGCCAAATAAATGCAAATTACTATATAAATGTACGCCACATTCTCTCTCTCTCTCTGTGTGTGAACAACTCTGTGTGTGTGTGTGTGAACTCTCTCTCTCTCTCTCTTTCTCTGTTTTCTCTCTCTGTGTGTGTGTGTGTGTGTGTGTGTGTGAACAATTAGTTTTAGACCTAACAAATCCCGTCACAGTTCAGAGAACAAGAAATGTACGACAACTCACGTAGAACTACATTTGAGATTCCTTTTGTACGGTTGTGTTTACATTCCAGTATACCGGATACGATCAATAAATGATAGTTTACACATAACTGTTAAAAATCCCCCCCCCCCCTCTTTATAAATAATATATATTATTTGTCACACATTTTTACTGAGATCTTAATTCTTTTAACCAAACACTCGTATAAATCTTTAAATGACACTTTACACAAACTCTTTCGACAGAAAATGTCAATTTAACATTTTGGAGGAGGCTTATTGTCTCACATTTCGCGCTAGTTGTCAATCATCTTAATTATAGTAATGTACGTATTACGTCACACACGATGGTCAACTGGCTGGTTTATTCCTCTGGATCTGAAGGCAGGAATGACAGTCGATTGTTGAAGGCAGCATCCGAGGAAGGACGGTTGATCCGAAGATAATGAGATCGTTTGAAAGATGATTGTTATTATGACCAGTGAGTGTGTGTGTGTGTGGGGGGGGGGGGTTTATGACGTCTCTAGCTCCAGACAGTGTCCATGACGAGTTAGATCGGTCAGGTATCGATAAATAGAGATTATTTAGGCGCTCCAGCAGCGCATTAGATAGAGCACTGTTTTGCAAACGTCCATAATCTGGGTTCCAATCCCACTGAAACCTGCACTTGTGGGATATTTCCTTTATTATTTATAACATAAACACAAGATAAAATGAAGATCTCCACGATTGGAGTTACCGGTAGTCTTTTGAGGTTAAATTTAGATGAAGGTTAAATAGATCCCGTGAGACTCGAAGAAATCCAGACAGATGTAACTAGCAACACTCTGGATATTTATTGATTATGACAGCTCTCGGTGCCTGTCTGACATAATCATAATTATCAGAAACCATCTAAGAACAGAGTTAATATAAGAAAATTAAAAGATGGCGGAAAAGTTGAAAACGAAGATCGTATATTACCATAAAATCCGATAAAAATGCTCAATTGTCGAGTTCCTAGTCATTCGGTATAATGAATAATGTTCAGTCTATATTCAGCCTTAATTAATATATTTTGATAAATGCCAGTAAATTGAACAATCACAGAATAGAGTTCTGTATGGAGACAGGAGATATATTATGTCACAAAGAGAAAATAATAACAAAATAAACTCTTCCACAATCTGGGAGTCTATAATGACAACACGAACGTTCACTTGCCACAAGACTTGATGATACATCAGCTATAAGACATGATGATACATCAGCTATAAGGCATGATGATATGTCAGGTATAAGACATGATGATATGTCAGGTATAAGACATGATGATATGTCAGGTATAAGACATGATGATACATCAGCTGTGAGACATGATGATACATCAGCTAGAAGACATGATGATACATCAGCTATAAGACATGATGATACATCAGCTGTGAGACATGATGATACATCAGCTATAAGACATGATGATACATCAGCTATAAGACATGATGATACATCAGCTATAAGGCATGATGATACATCAGCTAAGAGACATGATGATACATCAGCTGTGAGACATGATGATACATCAGCTATCAGACATGATGATACATCAGCTATAAGACATGATACATCAGCTATAAGACATGATGATACATCAGCTATAAGGCATGATGATACATCAGCTATAAGGCATGATGATACATCAGCTATAAGGCATGATGATACATCAGCTAAGAGACATGATGATACATCAGCTATAAGACATGATGATACATCAGCTGTGAGACATGATGATACATCAGCTATAAGACATGATGATACATCAGCTATAAGACATGATGATACATCAGCTAGAAGACATGATGATACATCAGCTATAAGACATGATGATACATTAGCTATAAGACATGATGATACATCAGCTGTGAGACATGATGATACATCAGCTATAAGACATGATGATACATCAGCTATCAGACATGATGATACATCAGCTATAAGACATGGTGATACATCAGCTGTGAGACATGATGATACATCAGCTATAAGACATGATGATACATCAGCTATAAGACACGATGATACATCACTCCGTGTACCAGAAGCCAGTTAGTCTTTATAACATCCGGTGTATATCGACTTTGATCCTGTACTGAACTTTGACTTGTTTGTTTCTAGAACTCACATCCTATGGGGGGGGGGTCTCCGTAAACCCTTCAGAAAATACAGGCTGATACCGATTAATGGCGGGAAAACGGAGGGTTATTTCTCAGATATAAGTTATTATAGATGATGATGATTGATGTTTTACGGCCACTTTTGTGCACAAGGTAGGCTAAATGGGCCGAGCGACCTCCAAAGGTAATGAGACGAAGTGAAAGACGAAACAACCTTCAGATATGCCCACGCCGGGATTCGAACACGGGTGGTATGATCTGTGGTCCAGCTCGCTACCGCTAGATCACGGAGGTGCCCAAGTTATTATAGAAGTCTATAATCAAACATATATATATATATATGTGTGTGCTAATAAATGTAATATTTATGCATACACATGTTTTGTTACGTGACGGTCCCCTCCGCCATTTTACCCTCCTTTTATAATTAGGTTATATTGTAATAAACGAGATGTTTTGATTTTGTGATTGTTCAACTTTCTATCATACTTCAAAGTATACAACAGACATGGGGTCAATTCCATTTAGTCAATTCAAATTTTACCTACTACTTAATACCATGACTAGGTACTCGGAGTACCTACTTGGAATACCTACTCCCGAGTAGTTTATATTCCAAGTAGGATTGTCATGGCAGAAATATTTCTGAATAAAAAAATTAAATGGTAAATTAATTTGTGGATTTAATTTCTTTTTATAGCAAACTTCAACTCCAATGTTATCAATTCCAATTTTTTTTTAAATAAGCAAATCCAATTCTAGAATTTAATTAACCCCATGTCTGGCATATGACAAATATGTGTGCGTCTGTACAAAAATTCACAAACTATTATAACGTGCAGATGATTCGCCAGGGGACTCAACCCGGATGGGTGACCTTTTCTACTAGGACACAGTAGTCTGAAAAATTCCCCTTGCACATTAACAAACAACCAACGTACTCACAATTATAATAAACTAACAAGAACCTTTCTGATAACAAAATAACAACATAATCTTTGACACATTTATTATCAGCATAAATCTTGGCAAGAGAGAAAAAAAGAGTTAAAATGTACTTACCGAAGAAACTCTGATTGTTTACATTATTTCAGGAACACAGAACACAACTGTACAGAGACTATTTTAATATTCTAACACATGATTAAAACATGAACAAAGACAAGAACTCACAAATGTTCAAATGCTTTGTAATATCAAAAGGTCCAGTAATTAATTACCACAAGATAATTTCGCGTGGGGTGGTCGTATGCACGCACATAAACCCACGTCATCCAGCTATCTCGTTTCGTCTCTATCCATTTGCATGCCTGCGCGTGTGCATCTTAACATATGTACAGCAATCGTTTTACTGAACATTATTACAGACACTGAACTTATAAAGTACGACTGACCGACCTGAACGTAATTCTCCAAACTGAGAGATGTGACTGTCCATAATTTTGTACATACTGAAAACGCACACGACAGCCAAACTAATATCATTCTATGACGTGCAGCCATCACACTAACCCATACTGGCTGGCTTGTAAAATGCTTGAGTTAAAATAAACGAGCGCTGTACTTATATTACTACAATAAAAACGTCCACACCTTAAGCTAAGTACATGTACTTGGATCAATATCAGCGAAACTAGTATCTCACATAATGCCGTTAGAAATAATGCGACGATGACAACAGACAGGAATAAAAACGTGCTCATATTAAAATGGATATAATCTTAAATGAGTATCTCGGATAAATAGTCTACAATTTAACATCTAAAAAGCTACGGATAATAAAATTGGCACATAATTGTACATTGACATCTACGGATCTGCGAAAAATACTTTAGCTAAAATATAGGGCCAGTTCATCAGAACACTATCAGGATCATTGATTATTGCGTTTACATTATACAAGTTCTGTATACGGAGACATAATGTACAATAATGAAGAACACATTTTTGCACAAGATGCACATCTGACATTCTATGAGAATTAATGTCATGCTATGTGATAATCTACACTGTTTACATTTTAGATGGCACAGTGGTCATCATTAATAATAATATCTAGAATAAAAATATCAGTATAATAATCATTAATAAATAAACACTCGTCAGGACATAAGTGAAAATATTTTTTGATTTCTGTCCTGTTTGTTATTCTGCAGTTTAAAAAAAATGGCGCATTCCACGGAGTACATTTTGATTTTTCTTGACTATAATCCCCAAACGTACAGTGATACTTCATATAATGTACATTACTGAAACAAGGCTTTGTCTGTATGTGTGACAAATAAGAGGAGAACCAAAGATGAAAATCAGTCTCTCACACCCACACACATACAGTGATATGCTGTTCAGCTATACATCCTGATATGGATGACAGTGAAATTAATAAATGAACAGAAGGACAAAACCCACGGCAGATCCAGAACTTCTACAAATGAGAAGTTCACTCAAGGATTGTCATCCGCTTGGGGAAGCTGACCATCTCCACAAAGTGGCTCATTATTACTGGAAGGGGGGGGGAGTCGCAATGGGATGCGGGGGAGTGAGCTACCAGAGATTATGGGAAGGCTGCAGGCCGTGCCCGGAAGCCAACCCTTGGTACAGGCGTCTTAGTATCGATGGAGATCTAAAAACTTAATAGGGAATGATTAAAATTGTGACCAATCCAATGGTCTGCAGCAGCGAATGTTGAACAATCAGAAGTTGAACTCATGAACTCAGACTATTAGTTAAAGCGGGTCATCGGCATCTGTGACTGAACGAAATTCACAAGTTGTAAAAGCGGAGGAGAAACTTTCTAAATAATTCACAAACCAACATGCAGTGCGTGCACACAGTTTCAGAGAACGAAGCCCGATTTTCAGACAACCAATGACGCATAAAGAGTACAACATCAACATGGGGTCAATTCCAACAAACAGGTACAGAACTATTAGCTGACAACAAAGACACACATCACGTTGACACCGAAAGTGATATAATATTAAATTGACACTGACGACTATTACTCATAAGCCTACTCCACTAACAAATTATCAAATAAACACTCAAAACATACAGAGAACCTTGACTATTGAGAAATAATGGTAACCACAGCCACGCACGAAGCATGGTCAGTTGAACAGCTCAACACAATATGAACCAGAATCAGACTAGACTCCACACAAATAAAGACACCTGGAAAAAGAGACATATCTTGGTGACTGTCATGTGCGACATGAATAATACTGTATCAATTATATGGAATATAGGCATACCAATGTGAACAAAGTCACGGAAGTAACGTATATCTACTGTCTGTGAAATGCGGTGAAACCGGAGTTTACACAAAAACAGTGTAACCGGTTAATTGTAAATTAGTACGTGTACGTAAAATTATTTATAAGAGCATCATCACACGTTGATACGCTTATATTAATTGAGTGACAGCATCCTTTCAACAGATAAAACATGTCTAACTTGAAGTCTGTGTTAGATGTTACTGCAATATTTTTTTCCATGCCTGGAATGTAGAAAATACTCCTTCACAGAAAACAAACCTGACATCGATCTTTCTGGCAGAGAACTTCTCAACATCAGAATACAAACAGGAAATGCAGAATACTTTGCACTCGGAGCAATACTGTTACTGTGTAAGTAAAAACTAGACATAAATACGATTCAAACCGGAACACTAAAATGAACAAACATTAAGTTTTATATAAAAAACACATCCATGTCAACACAATCAAACTAATACTACCAACAATTATGCCAAAAGGCAAAAACACAACTTGAGAAATATTCGGTGATTCTGTTGATATCTGATCAACTAGAGAATATTATCACAAAATGTTTATGCAGAAACGTTATAATATGTTGTAAAACAGAGTGAACTAAATCTACAAAATCAATACTTGATGAGAAAGAAACACGAAACAAACATGTTGTCTATTTCTAAATTGAGCCTAGATGTTCGAATGTTTCATTGCGACGACCTTCACTTGTTTGCCATCCAATAGATCTTTTAACTCCTGCATCGCTGTGTGGATCATTTCACCGAAACGCCTCGAGTCGGTTTCTGAACAGCTCTTCCAACTTGTGATGCTAAAATTATCTGAAATAATTTAGACAAATTTGAAGGAATATCAATAGAAAGCAAAATACTATTAATTAATTTGTATTAGTAATTAATATATTAGTATTGGTAGTAAATTAGCCAATGTGTAGCATTTATCTACAAAAAGTTAGATTCTTCTTTCTTTACAAAATAAGATTTAAAATTTTAATTCAATACACACACACACACACACACATATATATATATATATATATATATATATATGAAGTGAAGTATATGCCAGGATTGCTAGTAGAAGTGAACACGTCCAACTTACACATGTTTTCACCAACTGAGACATAGAGTACACCATAACCGTTATCACACGTTGGCCCGAAACCACCAGTTATACTCTCTGGTATCAAATCAAGCTCCAGATGGCCAAGATTTGACGGAACTTGACTCGTTGACAGGCGTATTGGCATACGGAATGCCTGAAAAAAATAATATTGACAGATCTTAGCCTCTATGACTAACACACACACACACACACACACACACACACAGAGCCACCTATCTGGATGAATGCCATAAACTCTTGTGACAGGTAAACATTGGTTTTTGCTCTTATTATCATATTCATAAATTCAAACATAATCTGATGATGACACTGACTGTGTCAGATGATTTTGGCAAATTACCAACAAAATATTTTCAGTGGAAGAATTTAAATAATTTTTTTTTATATTGAATATAAAATTATTTTTAGAGACTATCGGCTGTTGCTCGGTCTTAGTATTTTGTACTTCGGATAGAATGCTGCATAAACAGCCTGATACTCATCATCATCAACATCATCATCCTCACTGACACAGTTACTGCCATCAGATTCATCCTCACCAACATGATGTACCAGATGATGATGATTGATGTTTTACGGCCTCTTCTGTGCACAAAGTATGCTAAATGGACCGAATGACCTCCAAATATTCAGATATTCCCACACTGAGATTTGAACTCAGATGATAGTGATTTATGGCCCAACGTGCTACCAACTTGAGGCACCCATCATGATGTAGAAAAAGTTGAAACTAAAGATAACGTGTTCAAGGTTAAATGTACCTCACTTTATTATTAAATACCTCATAATGTATCTCACATAATCATTAAACACATGATGATGATGATGTATCTTGTCTTATCATTAAATGACTCGTGATATACCTTGTAACATTATTAAATGCTTCATTGTGTACCTCATCTGATAATTAAATGCCTCATTTATGTACCTTGCCTGATCATTAAATGGTTCATTACATACCTCAACTACTCATTAAACAACTTATCATTTACTTCACCTCATCACCTCACTGTGAATCTCAACTCATAACTTAATACATCAATGTATTCCTTACCTCATCAATAAACACCTCACCTCATCATAAAACACAAGTTATATGCCTCACCTCATCATAAAACACAAGTCATATGCCTCACCTCACCATGCACCTCACTCCATCAATTAACACCTCACCTTATCATTAAACACCTCGGGTATATCTCTACCCATCTCTCTAGCAGCACAGTACAGGCCGAGCATGTGTCTATCACAACCGTAGCCAGCAGTCGCCTCAAGTCGTGCGTGATTCTGCAAGTTGACTGCCGCTCTCAGAGAGCTGACCTTCTGCTCGGTGGTCGCATTATTGTCATGCATCGTCTTGATGAAGGCGATCGACTCCATGGAGAAAGGATTAATGTTGTCCGTCCGTCCCAAAGTAAACAACCTGGATCAATAACACGGCACATCTCTGATATGGTAGCGAGAAAGATCGTTGTAGAAGATAGTTATCAAACAATGGTGTTAGTGAATGCTTTCGAAGCCTCGGTGTGTTACAATTATCCAGATCTATGAAACTTATCATAGCTGTGATGGTACTGACAACAAAGATGTGGTTTTGACAAAATATAACAAATTACCAGTTTAGACCCGTTAAATTACATACATATTAGAATTAAACCCCTTCTGATTGTAGCCAGGATTGGGGGGAGGGAGGGGGGGCATAAGCAATAATAAATGCGCCTGATAAAATATTAATAAACAGTGGGAAGAATCGGCATAAATGATTTCTTTCCATTACAGTGAAAAAGATCCAGCACTTTTAAATGAATCGATCCTGTTACCTATGTGATGCTGGTTCATATGTCTTAGTGAAGCAGCCATGCATTCGTCCAAAAGCAAGTTGGATTGACATCTGAAATTGAGGTAAAAAAGTGTTTGTGAATCCGATGAAAAGGAGTCAAAATATAAATCGTACAAATAGCTCATTCCTATCATGGGCGCACACACACACACAGACACACACAAACATAATGGACAAACCTGTATGAATCCATCTGGTG
Organism: Paralvinella palmiformis; assembly: GCA_025642065.1. Taxonomy (NCBI): domain Eukaryota; kingdom Metazoa; phylum Annelida; class Polychaeta; order Terebellida; family Alvinellidae; genus Paralvinella; species Paralvinella palmiformis. Next base: position 326,819 of record JAODUP010000080.1, on the reverse strand, counting down.
ATATTTTCCTAGATTTCATCCATCCACGACCAAAATCTGAGTACATGATTACCAGATCAAGTTCCCCGGACTGAAAGAAATCATTAATGAAAAAAGATTAATTAATCATATAAAAAATTGTATCATATTTTGGTTACAAACAATCCATTCTTTTATCAACAGACAGCACACTTTATCAACAGATAGCACATTTTATCAACAGACAGCACATTTTATCAACAGATGGCACATTTTTTCAACAGACGGCACATTTATCAACAGACGGCACACTTTATCAACAGACGGCACACTTTATCAACAGACGGCACATTTTATCAACAGACAGCACACTTTATCAACAGATGGCACATTTTATCAACAGAGAGCACATTTTATCAACAGATGGCACACTTTATCAACAGACAGCACATTTTATCAACAGACAGCACACTTTATCAACAGATGGCACATTTTATCAACAGAGAGCACATTTTATCAACAGATGGCACACTTTATCAACAGACGGCACATTTTATCAACAGACAGCACACTTTATCAACAGATGGCACATTTTATCAACAAGAGCACATTTTATCAACAGACGGCACACTTTATCAACAGACGGCACATTTTATCAACAGATGGCACATTTTATCAACAGAGAGCACATTTTATCAACAGAGGCACACTTTATCTACAGACAGCAAACTTTATCAACAGATTCCTTCTATCTACTAAAACTGGTTTATAGCATCACAACTTAGTTACAGGTAGAATAACTTCTGCTTTTCCCTTTTCAAAGAGAGCATTACCTTGACGCTGCTTAGATGACAACACATTTAACAATCAAGAACATGCATAAACCATTCAACATTAATCAATCTGGATACAAACCCTTTTGGTAAATTCATTGTAAGCCTTCAGAATGGTTTCTCTCATCTGATGGTCTATATTCCAGTTCAGTCTGGAATGGTAATAGTGAATAATAAGTCAACTAATTTTAGTTGAGTTGTTTAAGCTTGGTATGGTTCACACCTGCGATGTGTGACCAAGGGGTCTCACCTAATCTGAATATCATTAAAAGTTTTGTTTTCCTGGCATTTTTCGGCTAATAACAAAATATTGCTGCTTTATGGATGCTTAGGAAAAATGACAACAAGAATAAGCATAAGCAGATCAGGATTTGAACCCACATGCTACAGGTTGATGGCCAGCCACATTACTAGTGGTATCAATTAACTGTAAACAGACTATCTAATAACTGAAGCAATTTTTACAATGAACTAATATTTTTTTACAAATTCTGTAAACATAATAAACCTGTGAGACTAAATATTTTGTTATAATTATTCAGCCTGAATTAATTATAATACGATTATGATAATCAGGAAATGGCATTTGGCTGACTGCTAAAACATTATTACGACTGAAGTTGACCTTTCAGGCTCTGGTAGGTTCTTGCGCAGTGTTTCGCCTTTCCTCAAGGGCAAGAGGTCTCCATCGGGACCATAACCTTCCAGTTGTAACACATGCTCCCACATCACTGCAAAATGCTATAAGACGATTCAAGGAAAAACACTTACATTATATGAATCGATAAAATCATTCAGCAAAAAAGACTATTTCATTTACTTCAGGATCATTTTGAACATAGGTTTTACCTCAGTTTTGGCACAGTTCTGTTCTCCACATAAAAATATCATTTAAAACTCATTTTATACACTCCTATACAGATAGTCTGTGTGCTCATAGACTTTGAATAAAATTCCCAGAAATGATTATCAGATGTTAAACGAGTAATCTCTAAAAAGATGTTTACATTAATTAAGATGCAATTTTTTTCCATTTATCTCTTACTATTCAGCATTTTTTAGCCGTTATCAATGTTGTATATTTTTGCGAGCCACACACACATCCCACAAATGTACATATCATCCAGATTTGAATGCACAACCTGGAGATTTGCTGAGCAGTGCTCTAATGCCTATGCTGCCAGAATGCCACCAAAAATGTTAACATGATGACGACTGATTTTTATGGCCAAAGGTAATGAAACGCCCTTTACATATGCCCACACCAAGATTCGAACTCAGGTAGTAGTGATGTGACCAAAACTGTTAAGAGAGATATACTTGTTGTTGGAGTGCTTTTTCTCATGAAATCTCCGATGCTAGTCACAAACTCAGGATACATGATATAAGAAAGATCATTATTAATAACTAAAAGAATAAAAAATTAGTTATTAGGCGTTATTGAGTTATATTGTTTTCCAAATGATATCTGTAAGATCCAGTACTGCCATAAAAATGTTTACTGGGCATAAATTTGCATATTTATAACGATCTTTTTAATTGCCGATTTGAATATGGATGTATTAATCAGAACTGACCAATCCAATTAATTAATTTTTTCAACCAAATTTTTAAACCACCTAAACAGCACATTTATTCCAGACTCACAGTGGCATCTGTTCCTGAATGTTCCATGTTCCCACCTCCCATGGCGACATCTTGCCAAACCTCAAGTACGAGACTCTTGTCAAACCACCGATTGCCACCATTACCCGAGAGTATCTCCTTGGCCATGGCAGACATATCCTAGTGAAGGAAGGTGACAAAACATGTTAAAATGTCTTCTCCACAGAATTATTGATCCAGTTTTTACATTTTTGAAGATGACAGCTACGGAGATTATTTCAACATATTGTCTAATAAATTATGCAAATAATCCAAACTTAATACATCTTAGTGGCAATTGTTATTTATTGTTAAAATATATCTAACACACTCAAAAAGTATGCATGCACACATACACACACACACACACACATACACACACAGCATCAGTAGAGACACCTACTCCAGGTTTAGGGTTACCAATAACTGTTATCAGGATGGCAGACTCAACAGTTTCCAGGACTTCAGGACTTGCCATCATGAGGACATCACGATCCTGAAGGGTAAAACAAAGATTCAATCAGACCTTGGTTATTGGGGTAGGTCAGATAGAATAAATGGCTCTAGAAAATGAGCCATTTTAAACATGAATTACTAAATCATGTGAAACTGATTAACAATATTGGAAATCTAGTGTTGAGAACATGGATATCAGGAATCTCTATGTGTATGTTTGTGTCTGTGTGTTTTGTAACACACACACACACACACACACACACAACATATATATATATATATATATATATATATATAAGTGGCACTGGCTCAGGGTATCGACACCCAAACATCCTAAAGACCTACATCTCCATAAAACTATACATAAATAAATCTAAACACACAAAATTCCAGCTTCACATATGCAAACTATATATATATATATATATATATATATATATGTGTGTGTGTGTGTGTGTGTGTGTGTGTATTATGACTATTATAAGTCTTATTACTTGTAAGCCTGTAGAACACAGATGACCTGGTTTAATGGTGCCTTCGTTCAATAGAAACAAACCTGTCACCACACCATCATCTAAGTTGACTATTTGTAGAAATCTAAACTGTTACAATTAATTTTATTTACCAATTTTAGGTTAGTGGCAAGATTTACTTCAGAAATGTAAACATCAATGTAGCTGTTTACAGTCAAACTTTGTGCCCCAGGCTACATTTCTGTTCTGTAAATTTGACTATGTAAGATTTACTAACATCTGTACTTACTTAAGTTAACACAGGTTTTTTTAAAAGATACTGGTTTGTGTGTGTGTGCCTGCACACACACATATATATATATATATGTGTGTGTGTGTGTGTGTGTGTGTGTGTATGTGTGCACACATGCACATGCATTGTGACAAACCTTGGACCACTTTGTTCTGTTTTGTGCAGTGAGTACAGCTACTGGCAGGGATTCGTTTGCGCCTAAAGTGATAAAGCAATTAGAACAAAAATTGTACAGAGGTCTGTTAGCATAACTAAAACTTATAAATTGGATAACTTTAAAGGTAAAAACTCATATCGCATAAATTATGCAAATTAATTTTAAAATGTGCACATGAACCTCAAGAAGGCTTTTACAACCAAAACTACAGTATATAGTTGTGTTTAAGTCGCACTCATGTATAAGATGCAATTGTTATTAAGGTCAATAAACCCCCCAGTAGTCGAACCCGTGTATAAGATGCACTAAAGTTAGCAATATTGATTCAAAACCAAAACATTCATCCTCATCATGCTCTTCACTGAACATCTATTGTATCTGTTCATGTGTCATCATGTCATCATACATCTTGTCACTTTCTTTGTTGGGAGTCAGCGTTGGATTTGTCATACTGTTCAGCCATCATACATCATCTTCCAGGCCATCTAAATCATTACTGATAGAGCACTTCTTGAACGATTTGGTAATGATGGCGGGGTCGATTTAATCCCAGGCCGTTTTCACCCACGGTGTGATGATAGGTAACAACGGCTGCTTCAGATTACCTGCTGCTGTGCGTTCATTTCCGTAATGCTGTTTCGAGTAGATCATTAGTAGTTCCCATGTGCCAGCTTCGGAATTAATTAACACGTTGTTTGCTGTAATCATTTTCCTTTGATGTGGCTTCTATGGTCATTCTTTGCATTGCCTCATTTACCGTTCCATTCAATTACACATGCTCACATATCTCAATAGTAATGACAAACCTTTGTCATCACGTCACTAATTAGAGCATTGGGTTAAATAATCACGGCAGTTATCACGATTAAGTTTGGATTTGAAAGACAACAGAGAAAATACACCTTATAAATTTGTGTATTGTTCATATATTCATTATTAAGGTCGAAAAAACTAAATAATATTATTGTATTTCCCCCTAAATTATGCAAAATATTACCATCCCTTTTATTATGACCCGAGTATAAGACACACCCGATTTTAGCATCGATTTCGGAGTATAAAAAGTGTGACTTATAGGTGAGTACATATGGTAGTTGTACTATTTGGGCAAAGCTTTATGTCTGATTTTCCATTATAACACACGCACATATGCACACGGATGATACTCACTTCTCGAATCCTTGCATATAATGCCGATCCTGTCCCTGATCTCGTGCTTATTCATCAACCTTCGGTGGCCATCTTGATCCAGAGGGTACATTTCCACCTTATAATAGACTCCGTTACTGGACAATTAATGAAACACAATTAGAAACATTGCAGAAACCTGGATATATATAGAAAGTATCATTGGGATAATCAAGGCCCAGAGCATTACCTAATCACCACAATATGTGTAGAGTCCGGATACACTTGCAGCCTATCTATGTGTTCTCCTGGAATCCTCGTTGATGCCATCATGAACCTGAAACAGACAGCACCAAGACATCTAGCTAACTGGTGAGTGATAATAACAAAACCAAAAAAAGTACAGAATGTTCATTAGCAAACCAGAAGTGGATACTGAACAATCAGCCGTTTTTAAATTGTAAAAATTAAAAATCAAATTTGGGCTTTTTACGACTACTTTTGTGCACATCGAGGCTAGGTAGGTCAAGCAGTCTCCAAATCTAACTAGATGAAATGAAAGATGAAACATCGATCAAACAAAGTCCACGAGTTTGGGTTGTTTGGCCTATGAGGTTCTCATGGCACTTGGGACAAATAGGACTCAGGGGTGACTTCTTAGGGAAATATATTTCACAAACACAGGCATGGGCTGGATTCAAACCCCACAACCTGGGCTGAGTAACACAAAGTACCCACAAATTACAGGAATGACCTCCCACATAACAGATATCCATGACTTTCAGTACTAGAGATGTCCTCCGATTCAGTGTGAAATAAAAGTGAAATCGAAGATAGCCATCACAAATATAAGGCCCTTGCTACTGTCTTCTTGCAAAATACCACATTTTATAAACTTTTGCTCATCACAAAATCTGGTTGTGTCAGTCAGAGTCCCCCAAAGGCAAGTATGAGGCAATTAGGAACTCAGAATCCCCTCCCCCCACACCTATTTATACAATGAGTTCAATAAACCTAGAAGTTGCAGGGCCCAGGACTGTCACCTTGGATCACTATTCCCCAAATGATGGCCCTTGTCTTCCAGTTTTCTCATACTATGCAGCATCACTGGGATGAACCTGTACTGCACCTAGACACAGATAAGCAAAATAACTCACCTGACGCCATCCATACAGGTGGGTATGATGTCTCTTATCATGTCAGGGGGCAAGGTACCATTTTTGATCATCTCATGATATCTGGAAGAGGAAACATTAATAAATTAGCAGACATACAGACAGCCAAAAGGCTGTGTGTATTTCCTTTCCCAGGTATACAAGTCATTCAATTCAAAATAACCTTTACTAAGCTGGTGGCACATAGCTAAAGAAATATTTCATAAATTAAGTTTGCACAATCCAGCAATATGAATATTCTCCTCGATAATTCTACCTACCCCCCACTCCCCTCCCCAATCACCTACCTCAGAGTATCATATAATATATTGGAGATCCTAGCCAAGCTGTTAGTGGACACCTCCAGTGTTACTGCACTCATCATATAGAAGTTAACGTTTACTGGAATGGAAATCCAGAAAAAACAAACATCACATTAAACCAGCAACTATTGACAATCTATAGTTATTTCATCAACATCACACATTCGTTAACGAGGAACTATAATAAAGATAAGTTTATTTCAGATTATAATAAACCCATGATATATATATATATATATATATATATATGACATTAGCAAAAACAGCGATCCAGAAAAAAGATTAATTCAGTTACAAAGAGATTCTCACCAAGTGATTATCAATTATTATGGTGTAGGCATAAGACATTCAGCTTCTTTTGCATAATGTTGTCCAAATACTGCCTTTTCACAAAACTGTGCCAATGCAGAATTGATCATCCAAATTTATTGCCTTTACACAAGACCATGCCAATGCATAACTTAATCATTTAATAGTCTGTGCAACTTTTAGGATGACTTTCAAATATTTTCATTGCTTTTTTAGAGTGGCCGAAATTTGAGAACCATTGTCTGATCCACAGTTTTCAGATGTCTGATTCATAATGAAAAAGTACTATGCACTGCCAAAAAAGAGGATGTTTCATCACGAAAGAGAGCATCAGTCATGGTACCCATTTCTTTAACTGTTTTCACATAACTGAATTGAGGCGAGTCATTTAAATCACCAGTAAAACATTTCTAATTATGTTTTAGATACCTCATATTGGTGCGTTTTGTTGTGTGGTGATTTTGAATGACTGCCGCTTAATTTTTAATTATGACAAGTTGCACAGTACATCAATCGTTCCTGTTAACATTTTCCGAAACCAACTATCTTAACGTTTCAAATATTGGCAAACAATGACATAATTAGAAATCATCAACTAACACGCTATTGGGTCTCTACTCGACAGATATGAATCCGTAAGCCACCAATCTGCCAACCAATTCTTTGTCCGCTTCGATCTAAATCGACGAAAAAAAAGTGCAGAATAAATACAAATGGTCATCACAGAATACACGAATAAAATTGAATTAAATCGTCAAGGAATAGCCAAATAGACTAAACTTCATCGCAAACATTCAACAGCCATTAATCATTATAATGTAAAAATCCCATTTTACGAAATAAGTTTCCCGATTCTATTTTCCTATCAGGTTCTCTGTAAATAAGATGCTGGCATTTTGTTCGCCATTATTTATAAGTATTCGGATCGAACTGTTAACTTGTCTGCTTCTTCATCAACTAGTAAAAACTTCCAAAGACCAATAAAAGCCACAAACAAAATATAGTCCACCAGCCATTATCAGTCAACACAATAACCATTAATCATGTGTATAGTTTTTCACCGAGCCATCTTCACTAATTATTAATTTTTTATTATACCAAACTTATAAAGCACTCTTTCCATACTTAAAGATTGTTCAAAAGCGCTGCCTGGTCACAAAATATGATACATTTCAGCCATTTTAGATAAATGTGTGGTGATGATGATGATGATGATTGATGTTTTATGGCCACTTTTGTGTACATGGTAGGCTAAATGGGCCAATTGACCTCCAAAGGTAATGAAGCGAAGTCAAAGATGAAACACCATTCAGATATGTCCACACTGAGATTCGAACACGGGCGGTAGTGATCTGTGGTCCAACACATTACCACCGTTAGACCACGGAGCCATCCCATGTGTGTGTGTTTGTGTTACATTAAGACTGTGAAACTAGGGATTTCGTGAAATCCCTAAAACTGCTTAATGGTCTAACAAATTCTTAATGGCAAAGATGTGCATGTGTGTGTGTGTGCATGTGGTTATGTGTTTGTGATTATGAGTTTGTATTTATGTATGTGTGTAATTTATTTATTTGGAGCCTCTCACACATTAATAAAACAAACATTATGTTTCTTACTTTTTGATCAAATAATCCTGTAGGAGTGGCCCATCGTTAGCGAGTAGATCTTGGATCAAATGTTCCGTTCTCAGGTACTCATCTTCAGTTAGAAGTGGTTTGACTGTCATCAAATACCTGAAAATAGTAACAAAGATCCACCAAGTGAAAAACCCGTCACATTACACAATTATCAGGTTAAGGTAGATCTAATTTATTTGTCAACTTCCTGAAATAGGACGTCTTTAGCTCACTGCAAATATGTTTAACATAAATACAAACTCCATATTTTTTATACTATCGAGTAAAATCAGCCATTGTTTCATCACTTAATTTTTGAAACCAGATCACGATTTAATGTAGTAAATGTATTCAGTACTAGTACATTTCTTTTCTCACATGTCTTGGCCATTATCAATTGCTGTGTTGTAGGCATTATGTTATCAAAATTTATTGCTTTTTCACAAAAACCACACCAATGCATAACTCATTTAATAGTCTGTGCCACTTTTAGGATGACTTTCAAATATTTTCATTGCTTTTCTGGAGTGACGAAAAATTGAGAAACCTTGTTTTACCCACAGTTTTCAGATGTCTGATTCATAATGAAAAGGTAATAATATACTGCCAAAGAAGGGACATTTCATCACGAGAGTCCCCATTTCTTTAACGGCAATTACTGGTTTTGTAGAATTGAGCTGAGGCGAGTCATTTAGCCATGGGAAACTCTACCTTGGGAAACAATCCATAAATACAGGTAGGAGTGGAATTCGGACCCATAACTTCGAGGTTTGCAGTCCGATGCCCTAACCATTGTGCCCTCAGGGGTACTCCCGCCATTTTCATAGAAGGTTTAAGAGTACCATAGCTCACCACTGTGATGAATTTGAAGGGAGAACAGGATGATTTATTGTAAAGTTTCCCGTCTGACTTGTTCTGTACTTATAGTATATTATACCTGACCTTTTACCAGTCTATAACATGTGACTATCATTAGTCTTATTGCTAACATAGTATCCTAAACCTGCCGTAGTCCTTTAAGGTCGGATGTTTAAACAATATGGACAGTTCACAATTGAGAGAATGGTTCAGTTGATATCATCAGTGTTGACATTAGAGGTTTTGATAGTTGATTAGGACTCCTGATGGAAGTTTTATGAGTATAAAAACTGTCTAGCTTACATGAAATAGATTTTATTATGGATACCAGAAACTGCCACAAAAGACTGCCTCCATCACTACGCCAATAGGATTTCTACTGTATATACTGCTATACAGCCAATGCCACAGCGCCCAAAAAATTATGTCGTTTATATAATCATGATGGCAGTTTTATTACCCGCTGGCTACTTTAAATGGAGAAGAAATCCATGTGAAATATAATTTATTTGCATCATCATGAAAGACTAATTCTAAATAAATTTATAATTTGAAACAGATGACATATTTGCTGGAAATAAGACATCGGGTCAATTCAATTCAATTCCGGAATTGATTGGCAATTCCAAAATTAGAATTGCTTATTTAAAAAAAATGGAATTGATAAATTTGGAATTGAAGTTTGCTGCAAAAAAATTTAATCGAACTAATTAATTCAGAAATATTTCTTCCATGACAATCCTACTTGGAATATAAACTACTCGGAGTAGGTATTCCAAGTAGGTACCTACTCATTGTAAAAAGTAGTACGTAAAAAATGGAATTGGAATTGACAAAATGGAATTGACCCCATGTCTGGTGGAGACAACCTTGTTAGCTCCCTGGCTAGATATAAAACCTCTGACTACTATAGTGTCCTCCAGCACACAATCGTTGTGGGCAAGGAGTGCCCCATTTGAATCTCCCACCTCCATCACACCATGACTCAGTGGGAAGAGTCCCACGTTTGAATATCTGACCACCAGCACACCACGACTGTGGGCAATCAGTCCCACCTTCAAATCTCTGCTCCCCATAACTCTATTAATGTGGGCAAGGAAACCCATGGCCTAATCCACTGGTCCACAGAGGCAATTATATTACATATATCACAATTAGCAGTAAACATCAATATAGCAACAAGCTATTTCTTCACACTGTAAATATGATGAAAATGTCCAAAGTATTCGTCAAACATACCAACCCATTACGCCACAACAAGGAATTATACAAAACGATAGACACAGGTAATGTGTAGATTCAGCCATTTCTTACACAGACCGTTGATAAAGAGACAGACAATCAGGCTACAACTCGCTTAGACCGACCTCTAAACCCAAATAAACGTATTTCTCGGTTGTCATATTGGCCAATATAGACATCCATCCATCAGACGTCGAGCCGGCGCAGAAGGCCATGCGACATATTCCTCAGATTGTGTCAATTCTATTCTGCATACTGGATGAGGTTAATTCTATTTTGGAAGCCTCACTGCGTTTAACTCAAACACATCCGATTTATATTTAAATTTGAACTTCTAAGTACGGAGATTTTTGTGCAAAGCAAATAGGTAAAAAAATGTATGAATTTGTTTGGTTTTCTCTCCGACCTTTTTCCAGCTGTGTTTTTTTTTTCTTCTTCAAAATTATAATCTGGTAAACCTATGTGCAGGAGGATACTGAACAATGACTCTATGGCACCGACGTCCCCGGAAGCTGACAAACACCAAGGTCGTTCAGTGAAACAGGATGAGAACGTCTACACATATTGTTCAAATAATAATACGTCCATCAGACTAGCTTTACGTGACGGCCTACCTGTCACAGGTGTCACTCAGACATGGCACCGGCAGATGTGGCATCACCTCATCGAACTCGTGCAGTTTGTGCGGACCAGGACCGACGAGTAGCTTCAGTGCTATACCCCAGAGCTGTAACAGAGAATTAGACGTATGTAGCCTCCTCATAGTGAGAACAGATACACAATTAAATCAAAACAACCTTATTTGTTTGTGTGTGTGTGTGTGTTATAGCAGCATGGATTACAATTACATATATGACTAGAACTAGTCTGTACACATGTGTGTATCTGTATGTATGTGAGCTTATATATATATATATAGAGAGAGAGACAATGAACACATCTTTCCTTTTGTATATCAATTATCATATGTTCAAAGCAAGTACAATTTAAAATTCTAACAGCTGATGCGGTTTTGAAGCATTTCCAAGTAAAATAAAAAGAGATGAAAGCACAAATCTACATCGTCATTAATGGATCTAATCCAGGTATTAGCATATATGATGAGAATATAAGGAAGTTGTAGCGCACGTCCTGTATAAAGACTTAATATTAATAGTTTGTATTGCTAAGTAAGCAATGAGTACAGAATGTACAGTATCTATAATAAACTCCGTAGCTAAATGTGCTAAATGAATTATAACACACAAAACTGTTCTCTCTCTCTCACACACACACACACACACAACCTCTATCATTCTCACCCAAGAATGATCAACAACAAAACAACAAACATGACTCACTAAAGCACACCAGAGTTCTGAATTACAATTATCTAGCACTTAATGGGTCAAAAACTAGAACACGTCAACACACTTCACTAGGTCGCATCGATATGACAGCATGTCCACTGGTCATACTAACATGAGAACCAGTTAATGGCACAATCAATTCATATTCACTGAACATCAACTGTGAGTTACTATATTATATATATGGAACACTGTGACGAGTCTGAAATTATTGTGCCAACAACGGTTTGGAGCTGTTGATATTCTTAAGATGGAGGTCGGCACAGCCGTATAATGATCAATTGCTAAACATTATTGATTTGTTGATGAGCTGTTACCGTTAATGGCAGACAATATACGCACATCCGAATGCGAACAGTCCAGCAGACCATTGGTCAAATGGACTCAAGTTGGTCCCATTGGTAACCTGGGACTGGAGCTCTTCATCACATTCTACACACACCCACACACACACACACACACACATATATATATATATATATATATATTTACAGATATTATTTACACACTCTTATATTTAATTTAAAACCATATTTCTCACCATCTGCTGGCAGAGAATTGCCTATTCTGTAAACAACAACAACAACAACAGCAGTATTTTTGTTTGTGAATATGGCTACCAGTTCATAGATATTAACAAAGTGCAAAATTTGGAGCAGAACCCTTTAACCTTAAAAACGATATTAAAAAAAACATATAACAGGATAACGTATTAAATAATTAAAAGGTAATGCAGGAAATATTTCAAATTCCCAAAGAGAAGCTCATGTAAAACGTCACGCTATGTTCTATATAAATCTTTGAGGCCCATGACTCAAAGCTGAGAGCAAAGTGTGAACCTTTCATCAATATATTTCATTTATAGTGTATAGCCACATCTTCAGTTGTAAAGGCTTTACGTTATGACTGAGGATGAGAGTATACTATCTTCACCTTCACGACCGAGTAATCTGGTATCCAGGTCACAGAGTGAGTAAGCGAGTAAATAGTAATGAGACATCACTACAAATAGGTTGTTTGTATTGTCTTGTGTTGTTATCACATAAAGCAGAATGGATGGATGTTTGGAGCTTTAGGGCCACTTCTCTGGACAAAGTAGGCTAAATGGGCCGAGCGACCTCCAAAGGTAATGAATGAGGTGAAGCGAAAGATGAAACACCCTTCAGACATGCCCACGCTGAGATTCAAACTCAGGTGGTTGTGATATGTGGACAAACCGTGCTACCAGTTAGACCACACAGCTGGATACAGAGGGGGTAAGTCGAAACCTGAACCCACGATGGCTGTAAACAGATCATGGAGCTATTATCTCTCTGTTTGGGGAAAACTGTGACTTTATTAGGAGAAGATAATTAACCGAACTGCATCGTGATGCACTCACAAGATTGGTATCAAGGTAGTCCATAACACAAAACATCCCTGGGAAACCTGAAGGGGTTGCTAAATAAAACAGGTATCTTAATTTAAGTTCTGGTCTTTATAATGAATCACGTTACTAAGCTTTCAGTGCAATCTTAAGGCAAATGGTCATTTAGATAGGTTCAAGCAATATCACCTTCCATATAAAGTGTAGCATTGTATTATTCTGAGCTAACTATTATTAATTATTAATTACAAATGATTTCAGGTGTCATAAAAAAATCTTTTTAAATGCACCATCTACACAGGTCACATGACCACCACACAGTGGTTCACCTACTTTCGTGGACGTATCCCTCGGGCTGAACAGCCATCCTTTGTAGGACAGCAGCGTCGCAATTGCCTGCATTCTTGTCCAGTGCAGTGCAGCCATCATGCCATAGCCAAGACCGAATCCCACAATAGCCGAGCCAATCACGGCCTGCCATTTCCGGCTCAGTACGTTTTGGGTAAACGAGATCGGCGGTACTGCATGGACTGTGTATGGACTCAGCCACCTGATGGAGAGAGCTGATGCCAGAATGCCACCTAGTGGACGATTGAACATCATCTGGAATGTCATGGCACCAAGAGATGGCCCAGGATCCTTACAACTGCCACGTTTGTTGTTTTGACCCATCTTCCAAGTGAATTCCCTGCTACAAAAAGAAAATAAACAATAGCATCGGTGTAGTAGATTCAACACTCCTGAAAAAAAATTTCAAGCTGGATCAAGTGAAGACGTACATAAATCATATTTTAGATTAATTTAGACATGTCTAATCCCTGATGTCTCAAATATGCAACCAAGACAGGAGTTAATAGGCTTTATGGATAAGTTCTGGCTAATAGTTTAATCAGCTTTTCTCAACTAACTGAAATACTGAATGTGAGCATCAACATTTTGTTTATAAAAAACATCTCTTATTGACGTAGAGTAAGAAAGGTTTACATCTGTCATGAGTACAAAAAGGTTATTTACTGATGCCTCCATTGGTGAGACATTATTTCTACAACCCAGGAGCAGGTGTTTATTGTACGTGTAGAAATAGATTTAGGACTTCAAGTTAAAATGATACACAAATCTCTGATGTCTTCGTAGTTCAGCAAATTAATGCAAAAAAATTATTGTAACTATCTCAAGGGTGCTGTACATAGTATTTTGTTTGTTGCACATTGTTGCCAATAAATAATTTTTCTTAATCTATCCAGAATTGATTGTTTTTTCCTCACTCAAGTAAATAATCAAACCTACAAAAATTTGTAACTTCCACAGAATTATAATTAAGTTTTGGAATGAACAGCCACTATGTTATAACACAGACCTAACATCAGTGTTCCAGATAACAGATGTGTCTCGGGTCAGTGACCCGACAGTGGCAGCCCTGTGACCCAAGCCAGATATATTTCTTAATTTTACATATACATGGCAATCATTCCCAGGCCATTTGCTGCTTCACAGGGTGTTCTCAGCATCATGCATTGGAATCAATTGATGAACTTTAATTAGGTCAACTTTATTGTCCAATTCACCTCGCACAACACCCAATCAGCTATTGTGGTTTTATACACATGGCAGCCCAGGCCAGCCAAACCACGAAGGGGAAGGGTCAATTATACAGTATGCCTACTGCACACCGGATGGCACTGTTTGATGTCTCTAATCTTGTCTGGTGAATGTGTCCGCTTGAGAGCTGGATGATGTGTGCACAAGGGGAAAAACGGCCTGTTTCACTCACAGTTATAATTGTAAATGTAAACATGAAGCAACAAATTTCTTTATCAGAGGCCTGGGGGCAAGGGAATAAGAAGTCTTCAGCCAACTCAAGACCTGGTAATTGAATGGTTTTATTACAACTATTGTTCTATGTTTTAAGTTGCTTTCAGTTTCACTGCTGAAATCACAGTGCTTTGGGTGATAATGTGGGTTATCTAGGTCACCCATAGCATAGCAATATCCATTGATCTGAAAGAATAGCAATATCACTGTATGAAATGTGTGTGAGTGTGTGGGGGAGGTTACAGAGGGAGTGGCTTGAGTCATAATTGATTGAATTACCAATAATTGCTTGGTGCTTTATTTACCCTAAATAGAATATTAGCTGCTGATTTTTTCGACACTGGATGATGTGGTTAAAGCAAAGTATTTCTATAAAAGCAAAGTATTTCTTTTATTTACATGCTTTGGGCATCTTCTAAAAGTAATAAATCACTTGGGACATGAGAACCAAACAGGTTCCTTAGCATATAATCGTCAGGCTTAAAATCTCAGTGACCTTATAAATTGACGGGGAAGGTTATTAAATTTCGTCTATGCACGAAAAATGGCTCTACCTATGTACATGTATTTAGGCGAGTATGTGGAGGACAGTATACATGAGAAACATCCTGCCAACTCGAGATAAGGTCACACTTGTGCAAAACACACTGCAATTTAGTATTTTTTTTAAAACACCATAATAACCGAACTTGTCAAAATAATATCTTAAGTGTTGCCGTTGGTGGGAGAATTGCCTATTTTGCATAACAAATTATCATACAACATATATTTATGATCAAAAAGTATGAAATGACAAATATTTCAATTTGTTTTAATTAATACTTAGTCTTCAAATGGCAGAATGCCATTTTAACAAAAATGCCATTATTTTGATGACAATGATTGTAAAAAACACTCCTTGTTTTTTTAATACAGAACACACACATAAGCCAATCAACATCCAGTATTGTTTGTTCAATAGGCTCTTAAACATTCCAGTGAACTGACACAACTCACTGCCCTGGAAACAGGCCAGTTGTTGTGGCGAGAGGAAAGAAACTCTTAAGTATTCCAGCCCAGTGATATCATGCAGGCATGACTTCTACTGTTCACTAAAATCAGGATCACTGGTCCCATGACTGGTAATTACTGGTCTATCACAATAATGTATTGAATTGATAGAGAATTGTGTAATGATTAATATCTACATGATCTAGTCTGTGTGTGAATAATGCAATTATATGGAAAATATAAGTGTGAACAAAATATGATACCAATGTGCTACATGACATGATGGCTCAGCAGCAGCAGGTTGAAATGTAAAACAATACGTAATACAAATAATATCTTCTTGTGCCCCAAGACATTGAAGTATAGTCAAATTGTTTCTCACAGAATCATTTACGCGCGAACCCCCATATAGGGCTCACTTGATTCCACTCATGGCCAGTCATATGCTATATTTTTCTTTAACCCCTTTCTTTTTTCTGATGACCCTACAACCTCAAATATTATCTGGAACCCTGAACATCCCCATAACTATGCACTGCCCTCAACCACAGTATTCTTCCCTCTGCAGAGGAAGGGTATGATGAGTTAGACACTTTAACAGTATGGAAGAAATCTTTCTGAGCATCACCTATTAAGTTTTGAAACAAATGACCTAATAGTATTATATTTGGAGCAGGTCATACTGCTTATTTAAATTAGCCTACTTGTAATATTTTATCTATTTTATAATACTTTATCTATTTTTGTCTCTGTGTACTCATGTCTAACTTGTATTGTGCCACGTGAACCAGAACATACACGAATCTTTATTAACAGAATGTAAACTAGCTCAGGGCAACCCTCGCTGAGTAATAAAAAATATAAAAGACAATTATTAATATTATTATTATATTTATCCAGCATCAATAATCATAGTCTATAACGATTATCAATTAACACAAACACTTACCTGGAGCAACGTGTGTCTAAAGATCCAGATTACACTAACACTCCGTCACAAATTCATTAGCTACTTGTCTTCAAACATTTTCTTTGAACTTGGCTCAGACGGCAAACTGGAATATGATTGGACATTAGTACATTAATAGTCACTGTAAAACCCTCTTATCATATATTGGTCTGTGTGTACATGTGCATGTATATATGCACGAACACGTAATATCTATCAATCATCACAGCGGTTACTACAGATCCTTTTTAATGCTCGGTACAAGGAAAAAAATTCACTGATGATAAAAATTCTTATCTTAGAAACAAACGAGCTCTCATGCACCTGGTTCAGTGCATAATACCATAAGTCATCTGTTGCTAATCAACAGGAAATCTAAACTTACCTGTACAAGTTGTACAGCATGGCTTGTACAGGTAAGTACATTATACAAAATCAACAAACCAATCACCTCGAGGATAATTTGAATGAAATTACAAAGTCTAGCCTCATATCTCATTGACAAATTACCAGGTATTAGAAATTGAAAGACAGCACAGCATGTAACCATCATAGTAAAAATGCAGATTTAAAAAATGGCACTTCTTGGCAGGAATAATTCGTAGGTGCTATACTGTATTATTATATAATTGGCCTCATGGGTAGACTGTGAGACTATTTACTATGGTCATTATGTGCGGGAGGTCGCGAGTTCGTGCCTCGGCTGTGGCACTATAGTTCGAGGAGTTTTTCATCGAGCTAGACAACTGGCTAGGTTTTCTCCAACGAACATGCCATATATTCTAAATTTATTTAGAAATAGTCTCTCTGGGGAAGCTATAAATTACAGACCATATGCATCTCCCTCATTTGAGATTGCCAGCCACATAAAAACTGCCATTTCTGCCATTATTATTATATATCTATATAATATATATTTCTATAGATATAGATATATATATATATATATACATACATAAAGATATTACCTAAAAGCTAATAAGAGATCTAAATGACAGATATCATTTTTGACAAGTTTCTACCATACACTGTAATTATGTGGGTATTTACCCAGAGGGCAGAAATACCTTTCTACCATATAGATGTTTTAGAGCACAACTGGTTGTAATTACCCACACAATTTTCCAATGCCAGACACAGATAACATATTTAAGTAATTACTGATAAAGCTGGTCACGAGGAAGTGATCTATAAATGTGGTTTTGCTAACATTACACTTACAGTTAATCTTTCTGGTTACAACTGCACGAGGATGGAAACTGAGACACCTCGGCTAAATGATATTACCAAAATAATCTTTATCAAATTAATTCATACTCATCCTACATCAGTTGACCGCCAATTACTTCAGATTTACTCATCTAACACATCAATAACATTAACATTGTCTAAGTTGTACTGTTACACAGAGTGGCATATAAAAAGCTACCTCTACAAATGTAGAGGTAGGGAAGCTACCAAGGCGCATGCATGGTAGTGTGCGCACGCGCTGTAATCATTATGGATGGATGAACGTTGTACAATGACACATCAGCAGAATTTAGGCCATTTAGTGTCCTTGTAGTTGTAATCATTATGAACTGATTCGGTACCGTTAATTCCAGTGTATGTTCGGTAGAGGCTGGTATGTGTTAAAAAACGGAATAATAAGGATTGATGATTGGCGAATGGACTTTGATCATTTAGACCGACGTTAGAGTGACAACATCACACATCAGCCAAGTCCGACGTATTTCCGTAACACTCCCCAGCCTGATTATCGCCAGCTTCACACTGTTTAAAACTTTCTACGTAGCCAAGAATCCTCGTCTACGCTTTGTTTCTTGTATTTCCTTTGAATATCGATAATTTCAGCCTTTATCTTGGTTTTTTTGGTGGGCAGCAGTGAACAATTCAGAAAAAACGCAGCATCTTTCGGCAACAGATTCTCCTGATATAGTTTTTTTGTCAATGTCAATTAATCCGAACCTTTCTGAACGCAAGCACGAAATACCATTGGCAGAAAAATATTTCCGTGCATAAATTATTCAATGTGAGCCAACGTTCCATGTGTGTTAGGCAAATCTGCCCAAAAATGGAAAACATACAAGTGTGATTCCACATGTGCGAATTCAAATTCGTAAAATTATGGATTCAACCATCCAGACAGAATTTCCCAAGAAAAAGTCAGAGTGGTATCTGAACCATATAGATACAACAATGTCACCTACACTACTGCAATGTCGCATATGTGGAATCTCGGCTTTACCACAAATTGTATCGCAGTCCGACAGTATGGTCACCCGATTGGCGAGTATTTTGAATTAAATGGTCACCTTACGAACAAATAGTTGCCAGGGGCGACTGTTAATTTTCAACCCTGTGCCAATGTGACACACCAAAAATATGCTATCACCAACAAAACCTCATTTTGTCATCAAAAAATACTATAGATGATATTTTGAATGTCACCGTTGGTCAGATGGCTATCTTTGAGATAACAATCCATTTATTTATATTGTAGAAGTCTGACTTTTTTATTATTTGAAATGAAACCAAAAAAAGCAAAACAGTTTACAGAGATCATTTTATTTCTGATATAAATGGTTCACTATATTAAGGGTTCACTCATGATGGGAAATGCATATATGGACTTTGCTGCAAAGTATTTTTGAATGATGATTTTGCTCTCAGAGATCATGAAGGTCCTTATTATCGAGTGTTGGCATTGCCTACAGGTAACTTGATTAAATCTATGTTAATTATCAGGCCCGGGGTAACAGCATTAATTACGTTTGTTCATGTAATGGTAATAGATAGGGAATGAAAACAACGTAACACTAATAGGAACAGATGTGTTTGTTGATGTTTTATGGCCACTTTAGTATACAAGGTAGGCTAAATGGACTGAGCGACCTCCAGAGGTAATGAGGCAAAGTGAAAGATGAAACAGCCTTCAGACACAACCCGGCCGGGGTTTTAACCCAGGTGCTGTAGATCTGTGGCCAACCGCAACCAATGGCAGGCAGTGTAACAGTACTTGAAATGTCACATATTTAATTATTTATTAATTTCACCAAATAACTTTCTAATTTACAACAATGATTATTATGAAACAATCCCCAATGTACACGACACACTTATTTATTTACAGCTAATAAAATCATGAGTGGGAATGAGGAAAGATTAAATGTTAGAACTTATTAATATTATTTATTAGGAATGCAAAGGAAGTACTCATGAAGGCAGCCAATGAGGTGTGCACTCGGAGTAATGGCCAGTCATGGGATCAGCGGACATGATGGTGGTGGAATGAAGATGTTGGGGAGAGTGAGTGAGATAGAGAAGAGAGTAAAATACAAGCCATGGTGCCGTGGAAAGGAGACTACTATGGAGGAAGATGCACCGGCAAGATGAAAAGAAACCAGTTACTCAAGCGCAGCAGCAGGAGAGAAATTAGAGAAGCTTAATATGGAGGAAAGTGAGAGATCTGTGTTCAGAATAGCAAACCAGTTGATAAAAGAAAGACAGGATGTAGTTGGGGTGAACTATTTGAGGGATGAGAGTGGAAACATAGTTGTAAAACTGGAGATGGTCAGTGAAAGGTGGAACGAGTATATGGAGCACCTGCTGAATATAGACAATGCATTGTATAGAAGCAGCTGTTCAGGTAGGGGTGAATAATATGGCAAAGATCAGTGACATGGTGATTGATGAGGGTACTGAGGGAATGAGAATTAATAGTTATAACCGATATATAAGGCGAAAGAAGTGTGGGTTGTATCGGTTGTTAGAACATGGAATGAAAGTACTGGAGAGGGTTTTGGAGAAGGTTAAGCAAGTGATTACAGATGGAATGCAATTTGCATTCATGCCTGGGAAAAGAGACAACTGATGCAACAGTCATGGCATGGCAGTTGGAAGAGAAGTTCCTGGTGAAACTGAAGGCATTGTTTATAAATACATTTGTGGACCTGGAGAAAGCATCTGATAGGGTATCTAGAAAAGAGGCCAGGTGGACATTGAGGAAACTAGTAGGAGTTTAAGAATGGCTGGTAAAACAATATATGATAAGGCAAGGACGGTGGTGAAAATAAATATTGGGAACAGTGTAGAGGTTTAGGTGAAGGTACATTGATCAGTGTTGAGTCCATTACTATTTTTGGCTGTTATGAAAGCGCTGATCTGTGAGGTCAGGGATGGATTGTCATGTGAGCTGTTGTTTGCAGATGATTTTGTGTTGGTGGCTGAGAGTATAGGAGGAGTTGAAGGAGAAAGAATTGAGATAGAAAGAGTGCACTGGGGCAAAAAGGTTGATGATTAACATCAGCAAAAAACAAAGATCATTGTTTCAACTGCAGTGATGTTCAGAGGACAGTGAAGTGGCTGTGTGCTGTCTGTGGGAAGGATGTTAGAATTAGAAGTAACCCAGTGCATATAAAGGGTGTGGTGGATGGGTCCATAAGTGCTGGAAAGCATGGATCTGGGAAATGGTCTAGATAGTGTGAAAGTTCTGTTATCTGGGGATATGCTATTTGGAGGTGGAGCAAATTCAGCATCAGTGTGGAGAGTGGATTGTACACAGGGAAAATTTAGAGAGTTGTCATGGATCTTGATGAGTAAGGATGTGCCATTAAAGTTAAAAGGAAAGGTGTGTGTGAGACATGTGAGGAGTGCAATGTTGTATGGAAGCGAGATTTGGGCCATGACATGGTTCCCACAGCCTGGGAAATATTATTTTCCAGGACATTTTATACAAGATTTAAATGTAATAAATCAAGATATGTGTGAAAAAAATATATTTATTCAACGTATGGTCAATTATTTGCATTTTTATGGTACAGCCTCCTCCTCACCCACTTTTATTTAAATTTTAACTAACATGGGATATCAAGACCATGTACTGGTACACCTTTTCTTCTATAATAGAAGTTTTCTTCTACAGACATAATATTTATTCACTGTCTTTTTGGTTCTTAAGTGGACCTTTTCACAGGCAATATTTTTTAATTAATTCGTTGTTTTCCAGGACGTGTAGGAACTCTGCATGAAGACGGAGAAAGTTGCGATGGATGTGTAGTGTGTCTCTGAGGGATAAGGTACCAAGTGTAGAACTAAAGGAGAGAAGGTTTAAATGTTGACTGAAGTTGTTAAAAGGAATCGTTTGAGATAGCTGGGACATGTGTTAAGGAAAGGTGAATGGGTGAATAGAAGCATATAGTATGATGTGAATAGTGTGAGGAGTAGAGGAAGGCCAAGGATGACAGGGAACCAGACGGTGGAGAAGGATATGAGAATGTGGGCTGAATAAGGTAGATGTACAAGATCGGGTAAAATGGACTGCTGAGTGAACCCAGCACCCAACCCCCTCATGAGAGGGTCAAACAGCTACAAACGAATTTTTGTTTTGTAATAGGAATGCCATAATACATTAATTTTTAAGTCAAAAGAAAAACCAGACAGGAAGATCCCGAAATCTAATCAATATAAGCTATCATCATATCAATATGTAAAACATCAAACACTGAAAATAATACCTAGAACGAAAACTGTATTATCAGATCATGTTTAATGTACTACAGAAATCTGCAACAATATTAAGTGGAGTCCATCGCACTGATCTTACTCCAGTGATAACTGATTACCTACGCATACATTAACTGTTGAAGTCTGGTACGGCATTATTGGCACAATTAGATACTTAAAAACCCTTGATCTACGTAATCTGTTGTAATTAACAGACCATGGTCAGAGGTGTTCAAACAATCAAGCGGCTTGAGTTTTTTAATATTGTATGTATCTCATTATTGTTTTGTTGAGTTGATCACCCTCGGTACTGGCCATACCGTTGATATACAGTTGAGCGTGGCTCTCTGACTGAGGAACCAAATCCTACGAATACATAAATGAGCCGGAATTCGAACCCACATCTTGGAAGTTGTGTAGTGCTCTAACTGAATATTGGAGCACCCTCTATCTGATTACAATGCCACATTTATAATAAAAGGCTAATACACCAAAAATTTAAATATATAAGTTAAATCCAAATATTATTAAATGAAAAAAATTAGATTTGATTTTTATTATAGCATTTATTTTTGTTGATTATTTTGTAAAAATATATTTATCAATTAACTTGCACTGTTATCGTACAGATTTTTTAATGCTATTTTAAATCAATTGTTACTTATGCTATATGATTATTTTACACATATTTATAGCTGAATTGCAATTAGATTTCAACACCATCTCAGAGTCATACTAATCAGTGACAACTCCCCTAAATCTATCATTGGGATGATCTTAGGAGATTAACACAACAGAAGGTGTTAAGTGAAGCCATACTGCTTCAATGTGAAATATCAGATGAATTTGAAGATGATTTTCAGTTCACCGAAAATCATTAATTCAAACAAAACTACCTTGCTTCACAACCTAATAGTAATACAATACTACTTCTCTACTGTAATACACAATTGTCAAGATGCTGTCCATTGCTTAATATCCAAGTAATTGTAAAAACTCGTTTATGGCAAGGGTAACGATTGAAAAAAATCCACTTCATTTTAAATCACCAACATCTTAGACTTAGCTCATCAATGAAGATAACCTGATTATTCAAACTGCACAATGTTATTCAGATTAATCTAAAATGAACAATATGATAACATATTTCTTCAGAAATAATTTGTGAGGGCGTCCATAATTTCAGTTGCCAATTCTGAATATATCAAGACCATCATCATAAATAATCATGTGACATGTATCATTGTATGATGTCGAAAAATCATTAACATAATTATAATAACATTTATTCAATACTACAATAGTACTGATTTAAATTTTAATACAATCTGTATCTCGTCGATAGGATAGACTGGACTAGACTAGTCACTAGACGACTACTCGGACTAGTAGATCCATATTTCAAAATTTTATCGTGGCTGACTACTCCCACACTTAAAACAATGATTGCTTAAAAATGAGAATGTATTTTTTTAATTTTGTATCCGCGGGGGGTGAGATTCACATAAATGGCTAGACATATTAGGTAATACTTAAATAATAAATAGGTTGCGTCTACCGTTTGACCCAGTCTTAGAAAAAAGGTTAGTAGAAGCACGAGTTCGGCAAATTACCCAAACCATCTTGCTACTTCTTAATCGCAGATATAAAACTGAATTATAAGGCACAAATTACGTCATCAGATCATCTTGAAATGCGGTTGCTCTTCGCAATTTGGCACAAAATCGAACAAAAGAATGCATCCTTACCATGAATCGTGTTCTAGACATTCTAACCGCGGCTCAGCTGATCATGGTCCTACTAAATACTATCATGTTTTTATTATTAACCGATAATTTATTTCCCGGCCTGGGAAATATTTTTTCTGTCGTTAAAAACATAACAATTATAGACACTCCAGCACCTACTTTGGCTTTTTAATAGTTTATTTTTTTTTTCTTATACAGAAATACAGAAACAAATAATTAATAATATTGTTTGAAAATAAAATTAATCTTTTTCTATTAAATACATACTGTGAACTTAATTGACAGTTAATGAGTTATGTGATTAGACTATCAGTTGGCACATAATTAATATTCCATCAAATAAAAATATTAGTTTGGTTAAATGCTGTCATTACAATTACTCAACCAGCAGATGAAACATTCGGAAACGATTAATATTTGTCGCGATGGTAACCAAACTAAAGCCAGTACATATAGTCTTATAGACTATATCATATATATATATATATATATATATATATAGTATCAGATAATTGATGTTTTACAGTCACTTTTGTGCACATGGTAGGCTAAATGGGCCGAGTGACTTCTAAAGGTAATGAAGCGAAGTCAAAGATGAAACACCCTTCAGATATGCCCACGCCGAGATTCGAACTCATGCAGGTGGTAGTGATGTGTGATCCAACGCGCTACCAGTTAGAACACGGAGGCATCAGAGACAAATAGCGTGGGTGTGCAGGTGAAAGATGAATTAGGACTATATATATATATATATATATATATATATATATAGACCAGAATTAATAATCAGGCAATGCCTCTATATTCAGTATATATCCAGTATCAAGTGATATATATATATATATATATATATATATATATATAGAGAGAGAGAGAGAGAGAGAGAGAGAAAGTAACAGATATACTCACCCCTTGTGCTTGCAAAACAGAAAACAAATTACTTTAAAAAAAGTAATTTATTTAATTAAAAACAGAACAGAAACTCACAGTTGAATAAGTTTATTAAATATTATTGTGCCACAGTTTAACATAACAGTCACACCTCTATATACTTCAAGCCTCAGTTTGAAATTCTAATTCTAAAATGTCAGCCAGAAAAATTATACACGATCAAAGTGAGTTAGAATTGCATGTCTAGTAGGCCTCAAATAACTTAATCCTGGTAAGTAGTTGATCCGGTTTGTCTTCCAATGGGATTATAAGGATCGTGGCAGATGTATACGGGTACATATTGGCAAGAATTTTTGTTTACATAGTTGAAGAATATGGTGCTAAGGGAACATAATGCGTCCTTTAAGATCAGCACCCATGAAAGTGCGTAATAGAAGATTGGTCACAATCCCACAAAAGGTGGGCATCTTTTCTTTTGAAAATGTCCTCTTTGAATAAGAAAATAAATTCTCTATAACTGAAACGTTATGATATGCTAATTATAATATGAAGTAACCAGTATTCCAATTTCTATGTTTTCATCTCTTAACTATAAGCTGATATATATATATATATATATATATATATCAGTGGACTAAAAGGACTGAGGTATGCAAAAGTGAGTGGACTGAAGTTTGTGAAAGTGAGTGGACTGAGGTATGTGAAGGGCGACTCTGGTATATCACATAATCTAAACAAGACATTAAGTAGACTGTAATGTTCAGTTCACCAATCTCATTTTTGTTATTTAACCTACACATACACACTTATAATGGAGAATATTTTCACTTTATGGCTGAAGATGTTCTGTGCTAGACTTGATACCGAGTTCTCTGACTAATGGTCACGACTAGACTTGGGTTCGGGTAGCCTGGAAGATGAGCACAGCACTATAGATCCATGGTCCAATTAATTGAAATGTCTAGATGTGTGACGCTGGTTATTTTGCAACTTCGTAAAAATTTGAAATTGTTGTTTAATGTGTCAGTAGTAGGCTTACTAATGGGAATTAGCACCCGAGAACTAGGACATAATGAGGCCAATAGTAGTTTTATCTGGGGCATAAGAAACAGTTTGTACTGGGGACATAACAAGGCAAATAAATTGTCACATATGAAAGGCAAATCATCTACATCTCATCATTGCTCAGATCTATAAAATATGTGCAAGTTTGTATGTATAGATTTATGTGTGTATAAGTTTACGGATATATATATATATATATATATATATATATAGATTTCTGGAAGTACAGACTTGGGTCTTGGTGTTCTCAACCAGTGCTATCATATATATATATATATATATATATATATCATGCACAAACACACACACACATAGACATACACAAACGTTTATGGATATATCATTTAAGCTGACATACACTTTTGCGCCATATAAACACTTAAAACATTTGAGTAAAAGAGATAGTTTATGTCAGACTCGTCATAACCACATGGCAGCAATGATTTATTTGTTACTTCATATAAATTGATATAATGAGCTTCATATTACTTAATAGGGGTTTACCTATTCACACATACACACACACACACACACACACTTCTGCTGTGCAACTTTTATATTACATGAAAATAAACAACTGACTCCTATATGTATAAAAGTAAGTGTTGAGCTGTATACAAATAATGGTCTATACACAAAGTAGGTACTGATAAACATCAACCGCCCCCGCCCCCTCTCTGACTTAGCGTGTGTGTGCTTGTGTGTGTGTATGTATGTACAGGTATGCATGCGTGCAGACACGTAGAAATATTACAACTATGACTGGAATACATCAAATATTATTAGATAAAGTAAGACGATCTAACTTGGTGTAACATTAAAAGTCTATAATACACTCAAAGTGTTGCTTGTAGCAACAACAACAAAAAACTACATTTTTGGGGGGGACAAATCTATCTGTTTCTAAGCCAAAAACATTTTACAAAACAAAATGGAAAAAAGGTAAATGAAAATCATCTCTCGGTCAGTGTGAATGAAATGAGACATTAAACCTGTATAATGCTTACTCACAAATCAAATTGACTTAGTTTGATAGGCGAGTACAACAGTCACACGTTTACTATTGTCACCTTCACGTCATTTGACTTCCCCCAATCAAGGCATGATTAATTATTTCACCAATTAGTTGTTTCCTTTCTAACAAAATTCACTAGCTCCCATTAACATCACAAATCCTTTCCACACACACACACACACAGAGAGTGAGAGAGAGAGATGTATGTATATATTCTGTACTATGAACACAGACTGTACAACATGTAATGATTGTCTACACCAAGATTCTAAATACATAACTAAGCTTGCATAATATATCTGTCATGAAGATGATAAAATATAACATCACATAGTATATAACATCATATAACATCATATATATATATATATATATATATATATAATATATTAAATTTACAATATATATAGCTATATTATCTCTTATTAGATATTTAACATGAAATAAATACTAGCAGATTACACACACACACACATGCACAAATAAAAAACACCATGTTTCTTTTGTGTCCGATTAAAATGCATGTAGCAGCACTAGAATCCTTTTCATTTACAATTACTTGAACATAAAGAAGGTATATCAAAACAACACAAGAAGAATCACTGACTGACTGGAAACATTCTCGTCGCGTGAATCAAATGATTGCGATAGGAAATGTACATGTGGGCTCCCAGTGTTATGGCTAGGGATGCGAAGAATGTTTTCTGTGAGACAGATTCGTTGATTAATACAATGTTCTGGCAGCTCCGGATGTCTGATTGATGACTATGGATGGTGATAGCAGGTTCTAGTCGGATTCGGTCTGTTTCTGCCGTTGGGTGCCTTTTGGTGGTATGGCGGGTGGTGATCCATCTTCGTTCAGCTGCTCCTGTGACCCTTCAGGCAGCTCGGCACGTGCCTAAGATGATAAAGACAGATATGATAATGTCAAGATGGAGTTGTCCACTGAGCCAATGAGCAAAATAATTTATACTGATCTATGATTTGTATGTTAAAAATACACACACTAGTCAACATTGAGAATGTTTACCAAAATACAATACAGTCCATTTTATATAAAACCATACACAGAAATAATAATAATAAATAATGCATGTTTATATAATGCAAGAACCAGGTAACCTTGTTCTGAGGTGCTGTACAATATTATTATCCCAGACTCAGACCTGTATCCAGCCAGCACACATCTCAACTCCCAAGGAAGCATACAACACATACTGCCATTAATGGTGCAAAGCGTTACTCAAACACATAGCCATCACGTCCTGTCAGGTTCTCAATTTATGGATGAGTGAACCAGTCACCACATGACAGCATTGCAGCTCATGGAGCCTCAAACCCATGACCATTCGGCTATGAGTCCTACGCTCTAACTAACTGCACCATCACAGCTTAAAATTTGTACGGTGATAAAAGTGAGAATGTAAGAAGTGTAATACCTGTATCAAAGACATTTCCCTATAAATAAATATTTAAGAAAAAAAAAGGCCAAATAATTATTGCTTCTAAACAATTTGTCAACTTCCCCTTATTTGGCACTTAGAGAGAGTATATCACGACAATGTGAAAAATATTTCATAATATTGTTTAAAATATTCACATTTAATTTATATTCAGGGTTTACACTCCAATAAAAGTAAAATAATTCTCAGATCTTTTCTTGACTCTCATTAAAATTACTGTGATACGTTGTCAGTTATATCCGTATTCTACAACAGTACAGAAATTTGTTAACTCATCGTACACATCTTGTCGTTGTTCAATGTTGTACTAAAAGTGTAGAAATAAAACATAAATTGTTGACATTCGATTATCAGAAAGGTAGGATCGAATTAAAATTGTTAGGTCTATCATTT
The DNA here is from genome assembly GCA_025642065.1 of Paralvinella palmiformis. Classification (NCBI taxonomy): domain Eukaryota; kingdom Metazoa; phylum Annelida; class Polychaeta; order Terebellida; family Alvinellidae; genus Paralvinella; species Paralvinella palmiformis. The sequence goes on along the minus strand of JAODUP010000080.1, from coordinate 297,827 downwards.
TATGCATGGGGTCAATTCAATTCTGGAATTGGAATTGATTATTTAAAAAAATGCAATTGGAATTGAAAAAGTTTGAATTGGAATTGAAGTTTCCTACAAAAAATTAAATCCAGAAATTAATTTACCATCGACACAAATTGTGTCTTTCACCTCTAACTTCACATGACCAATGGCTACCTTGACAATTATTCTTCAAAGTGACTCCCAGAAATGAAACTATCAATAAAACTGTCAAATCTTATGTCAAATATTATGGTAATTTTTCTATAATTCTGAATTTAAATTGCTAGCCGAATTCGACTAAGAACTAATCTGAACCAAACACAGGCAAAATTCTTTATGATGTAATTGCTTATGTCCTAATTGTTGACATGAAACAATGGGACTGAAATGCCTAAAATATTTCACTTTTTTTCCCAAGTTCGGCCATATAATATCGGAGCCACACAAAACTGTGACACTGCTGAGATCAGGTGTTTTGTTTCAATTGTGCCAAACATGGTATCACGTAATATTTCTGGTTGGCAGAGCTGTTCTTTTTCCTTCTTTTTAATAATACCTGAGCAATAACAATATTGGCACTTCATCTTATTAACATCGGACGTGTAAATCTAAATCCACAGAAACAAAATAACGCAAATAGCACCGGTTTGATGTTATTATTCAAGTTACTGTGCTTTAATTAAAGCAATAGATAGACCGGCTACAATTTTTTCCTATTCTAAAAACTGAGCTGTATCAAGATAGCATCGGCATGCAAATACGTCTTATAAACAAATCCAAACGACCTCAGTGACTGACTGATTAGCCACATCTTATGTCTGGATACAGTTCTCAAAATGAAAGAAGATGCCTATATATTGTTATATAAATCTGCCTGAATATACGGATCGCAAACGGTGTTAACTGGCCAGGTGATTTGTTTTGTTTTCTTGCAGGACTGCGATCATGATGTAGACATAACATATAGTACAGCCTGAAGAGTGGGATTTGGCTAAATCAGGATCAGCATCCCACACCCGCACACCACAAATGCTGTGCTAGATAACTATATCAAAATTCTAAATACTGAATTAACGTGATAAAATAGCGAAAAAATTGAAACTGGAAGCTTGTAAGCCAAATTACTTTACCCCGGAATTGGAAATTCAAATATGTAAATTAGTGCAAACCTTTTTGAATGTTCTTATCGCGGTGTTTTCCCGCTGCGGTAAAAGATCTTCATCGGTAAGTGAGACGTTGATGTAGTCGGACTGCGACTGTTTTTCTGGCAGTGGTGGGGGCGAGTCGTCATCCAAGATCATTGAGTATGCGCTGAGAGGTGCCATGGAGAGAGACGAGAACTTGAACTGACCGCTGGAGGGTCGACTCTGGCGACCGTTCTCCGATCTCAGTGGTCTCGCTGGCGTCAGCTGTACGGCACAAACAGATAACAAATGACTGATGGTTCGGTTGGAGGAAACAATGAAAAAGTGCTGGATAAAATATGTGTACTTAAAATTTATTATCCTGTGGAATTTTATTCAAACAAACCATGGAATAAATTCAATGCTGATTACATTTAGCCAATTGCAACACAGTTGACGCAGCAAAAGCCAATCAACAAAAATGATCACATTTACGCTTCTATCACAAACTTACAGACTGATGCAACTCAATGACCTGGCTGTCTCTGTCACCTCGAATGGTTGACATGCTATCTGACCGTACAGAGCCAACACTACTCGGATTGGCTGAAGACTCGCTGTCATCACTCTTATTACTCTGTCCACCTTCAACGGAGTTCCGTTTTGCTGACAACACACCAGGGATTATGCGGGTGTAGGCCTTCGTGTAGGAATCCTTCTGGACCATGGCTGTTGACGTGGATCGATTCAGTATGGCCGTCATACGCGATGGAAGGTTTGCTATGGAAACTGAACGCTGCGCGCCTATCGGGGTGCTATTTGACTCGGGCCTGAACAAAAAAGAACAACAAATAATAATAATACTAAACTGACGGAAAAATTTAATACTGAAAACAAGAAACTAACAGAAACTTTTTCGAAGTATGAAATCCCAAGAGGTTCAAAACCCTCGGTTGGGTGATTAGTTTTATTAAGGTCATCATGCAAACAAAAGTGCACCGTGTGTTATCAAAAGATACTAAGTTAATGAGGAACTCAGCAGATAATATGATAAGCTTCAAGGTTAGACCGTCGGATCACCTTCACATTAAAGGGCTATTCATAACTATCAACATTGTACAAGCCAAGTGTACAAGCCATATATGTTTTTATTTATTTTGAAAATTATGAAAAACAGAGCGTCCATCATTCGATTCCTCATCCACCCTCAAACTATGAAATAGGTTAAGACTGGAAAAGGTGAATACTACTGGTATGCGAGAGATGGCAACAGTCACCAATTTTAAAGCAAAACAGCAACTTTGAAACATCCAATCATCATTTTTGATATTTACATCTGTACACTTTCAAGGGCATGAAAATTACAATAATTACAATTACAGATGTCTCCCAAGTCTAAATGACGAAGGAACAGTTCTCTTCTGAATTTAAACAATTATCATTAAATACTCGAAAATCTAGTTTCAAACAAGACATCTTAGATATTGAGCAATCATCCATAGTCAGTCATAATGAAGTTTTGAATTTTCCATGCCACGCCATGTTGTGCCATGCCACACCATGCTGTGCCATGCTGTGCCATGCCACGCCATGCCATGCCATGCCTGTGAAAAACGTACCTATCAGTACCACTATGATTGGATGCATATCTGTATGTCCATGGCCCAGTTGGTGGTGCAATATGGTCCAGACTTTGACTGCCTAGGTTTGACTACCAATGCTACCTATGCTTATGGGATATATCATCTGGTTGTATGTTTTTTTCTCTGGGAGCAGCCCATCAGCTGTATTTGATCAATACATGATCGGCACCAAGGCTAAACAAAGCATTTGCTAACACTATAATAAATGACAGCTGATGATTGACAGGTGGGAGGGGGTATGCCAGCTGATGATTGGCTGATGCTTGACAGGTAGAAGGGGGCTTGGATCAGTTCAAACTGCGGGGGGGGCTGTACACATTTTGTTTTGAGCTTGACAACTTATCAGAGATGGCGTGGGTTCAACTGTTATAGCTGTGAGCCAGTTGTTGTTGTTATTGTTGTTGTTGCTGCAGCAGCTGTTTAATGCCCCACACATATGCCAATGGTGGGGAAAAGTGAGAAAACGACTGCATAGCCAACTGTCATACAATTGACCCTAAGGGAAAATGGCACACCATACATAATTTAATGATAAATTTAAAAAAGGAAAGGTGAAAGTTAAGAAGAACAGGGAATAGAAAAAGGGAAGATTGGCCGGTACGAGGTAAGGAGAGTTTGTCCTAGGTGGTACCATAATTTGAGCGTCTGTTCAATAGCTGGGGGCGGGGGATTTAGGGTATATATATATATATATATATATATATATCAATAAAAGTAAACAATAAGATGGTCTATTATAATTTATAGTAGACTGTACTCAGTCACCATTAGTCAGATGTCAGTTATGTTCCAGGAAGATGAAAAGTAACCAACTGGGTCAAGAGCATAAATTTATCCAGTTTATGACTTGGAAATCACAGTGATTGAAGATGTCTTTAATATATATATATATATATATATATATATATATATATATATATATATAAACACACACAAACACACACACACACTTCAGAGAATACCTATCTAGCTCTACTGTTATTACTATTATTAACGTAAAACACAAAAAGCAAGCAGCAGATTTAGAACTAAGCCAAGTAATGCTCAACAATTGCCAAATCAGTTGTCATGTAAACATAGACATTAAATCTCCTTTTTCTGGAAAACCACGTCACATCTACGAGGAAATTGTTTTGTCAAAGTAGCCTATAGTACCAAGTATCATTCAAACGTAATTCAACTAAAGCAAGAAATACTAGACCACAGATTTTAACCATGGCAATGGTGTCTCAAGGTTAATGATGGTTTGCTAATTTTAGAACAATATCAAGTGAAAAAAGCTTAAATCATTTGATTTGCAATACGTGATGATGTAATGGCACAACAGTAATGGCAAATAAATGTGGACATAATACAAAAGGAAGTGGAGTAGCAAACATAAAAGAACAACATCAATGAATGAATTTTAACTAAAGTGAACATTCTGATTACATCTGATTGATACGAACACAACATAACCATGATAATATTATAACTAATGTCTGTGTGTTGTGAGAGGTCTGTCCGTTTGTCTGTACTGGCTTCTATGTACACGCGTTCAAATTTCCCAGTCGGTATATGTGTGCGCACGAAATAATTATAAACCTAATATAAACAGTCAACTTTCAAATAACTGGACTACGTTGGGGACATCTGACAATCATCAGAGTTCAAGAGCGATGATATCCTGTATCAAAAATTACAGTGACATCTCAATTATCTGCAGACTTGTGTTCCCATTAAAATCAGGCAATTAAATATTAATTGTACCAACTGCTGGATTATATCTGCCGACCAACCGGAGCCAAACAAATCAACTGCCAAAATGTTTTAGTTTTTTTTTAGATTCTGATTTATTATTCGCACCTTCTGATATATTGGATAGCATTTTAAAAACTAGAAATGTGCTATATAAATTTGTTATTTGGTACAGTAGTTAAAATTAATTACAGATTTCTTGTGTGAAAATTACTGGAATTATTAATCAATTAACGAAGAAAATAATATGGCATTCTTGTCAATGTTGATAAATTAAACTGAGAAGATTAATTGCTCCAAAACAAAACCCAATGTTTCACACATTTATTTTACTTTAAGACACAACCCAAGTAATATCATCGCCAAGGAAATATTATTTTCCATAAGATTCCCAGAACTTTTCTAGGACAAAATGATCATTTTCCAGGACAAAGTATACATGATTTAAATGTAATAAATCAAGATATGTGTGAAAAAGCATTCAACTATTCAATGTATCATCACTTATTGACATTGTATGGTACAGCCTCCTCCTCGCCCCTTCTATTTGTCTGATACACCCACTTTTATTTAAAATTTAACTAACATGGGATATCAACACTATGTACTGTAACTACAAGCTTAATATTTATTCATAGCTTTTTTTGTTCTAAATGGATTATTTTCATAAGCAATATTTTTTCCATGATGTTTTCTGATTTAAAAAATTTGAGGACATTTCCAGAATCATTCAGAATTCTAAATGGATTAATCATTAACTCATATTTGTGTGTGTGTGTGTGAGAGAGTGTGTGTATGTGCGTGTTTGTGTGTGTGTGGTTTGTCTCCTGAAATAACATGTGAAGTGTTTCGCAACTGGATTGTTGGTATGCAGCTTAAATGATGATTGATGATTTATGGCCACTTCTGTGCACATGGTAGGCTAAATGGGCAAAGCGACCTCCAAAGGCAATGAAGCGAAGTTAAAGATGAAACACCCTTCGGATATGCTTCAATTGAAAAAGACTGCAGATAAAACACCCAGAAGGTAACAGCCACATTATTCCAATAATTAATAAGCTTTGAAATAGATTTCCTGAAATATTGCTGATTGTCATATAAACAAATGCAAAAATTAACTCGCTGCAAACATTCTAACAGTTTCATCCACCGACCTTACATAGGATGTTACAGTCATACTGATGTGTACTGCCGTAATTAGATTTTTTAAACAGAATGCAGTCTAAATGGACTTCTGCATGAGCTGCAAGACATCTTACCAAACAAATGCCAGTTCCTTGATAACGACGGAGAAAAATTGGGAACACGTCATCACTTCTATCCTCAAGCAACTGTAGTTGGTTGTCAGTCAAACACGGGATAGAAGGTTGACTTATGAAGGCAAAAGACTCGATGAGAACGCTTAAGGTATCAAATCCCGAAGAGCTTCTTGTGTACAGATGAATAAAAAGAGAGGGAACCCATGATGATGAGGCGTTTAGTGTTTATGCAGCAAAACCTTCGAAAAAACTACCAGAGGATATCATGAGACATAACGCAGTACAGTACTTTGAAATCAAAGCTCAAGTCTTCATATATTTTAAAAGGTGGGTTTTTTTCTAGTCAAATGAGGGCGCCTCTGTGCTCTAGTGGTAGTGTGTTGGATCACAGATCACTACCACCTGTGTTCCAATCTTTGCGTGGACATATCTGAACGGTGTTTCATCTTTGACTTCGCTTCATTACCTTTGGAGGTCGCTCGGTCCATTTAGCCTACAATAGGCACAAAAGTTGCCATAAAACATCAATCATCTTTAAGTTCTAGTCAAATGATTACTACACTTCTACGTTTTGTTTAAATTATTTGTTGATTTTAACTTTGATTATACTATGTCATCATTAGGCAGTTTGTAAATATTGTTATTATTATTATTGTTATTATTTCTATTGTTATTATCATTATTATTATAATTATTATTATTGAGTGCAGCTGATCCAGAATCCAGGCAACTGATCTGCAGGCCAGGCCAGGCTAGGTAACATGGTGCTGGAAGGCCTCGGAGCTGGTCAATCATGGGACATATGGCTGACGGCGACTCCAAGGGATTAGTATAACTAGCAGCACAATATGTGGAGCAATTTGAGCATATTTACAAATATTTTGTAGAATTAAATGAATTCACTGATATTACTGATATCACTGATATTAGCATATCTTAGTTGCTCCTTTAATTGAAATTCTGGATACTCCTGATCCAGTTAATTGAGAGTTGACTGTATCATCAAACTAACAAGAAATGAAAAACATTGGCGAAAACATAAATAATTAGTCCTTCAGAGACATACAAGAAATATTTACAAAGAGAACCCGGAAATGAGTCTGAGAAATGAAGGAATGGGGAGGGCTAATTTCTGGGATACTGATATCATTAGTTTGTATGCGTGTTTTGGAAGGGGGTGGGGTTGATAGCTACAGGATAGAGAAGCAGCTATAGGAGTCCAACTCACTTGCTGATGGGTCTAACGCGTGCACCCATTGTTTTCCGGAACTTTGTACGCAAGCTGAAACACCACGTTAACACAACATAGCTTTGTAAGACTAGACAGACATGAACATAACATTATTGAACAGCTGTCTCTCTGTGTGTGCTTTGTATGTGTGTGTGTGTGTGTGTATGTGTGTGTGTGTGTGTGTAAGTAATTTATTAATATAATGCACTGAAAAAGACTTTTCAGCAAATAACAACAGTTAGAAAGCAAGAATGACACAAAACAAAAACACTTAGTGATTATAACAGAAAGAGCTGTTAGACTTCCACACACACACACACACACACACACACACACTTCTTACATACACATTCATATATAAACAGACCTACAGACCACGTACAGTATCATTTACATTGTTTCACATGCTATTTAAAATCACGACAAAGCTTAATATGCAACAGACAGTCTGAGAACATGAAAAACATTTATTGAGAAATACTACACAGATCACTAATAAAACAGACTAAATATGGCGACATGTGGCAGACTGAAGCTGATATTTGATGACATCACACAGCAGCAGATCTGACATAATTCATTCTTAGAACATGGCATTATTAACACATCCAGGAAACTGTTAAAAACATGCATCATGCCACAAGGTAATAAGTAGAACAAAGAACACTTATGTGATCATCATTGTCACCATCATCATCATCACCAATATTAATATGATTAATAAAAACTGTCAAAAACAATAGGAAATATATATATATATATATATGAAAAACTAATAAAAACTAATGTTTCATCATACTAAATTATCAATGCACGATAACCACTTTTGACGATGGATTATGCATTTGAATGGGAGATATCAAATATAAACATACGAAAACGATACCAAAACTTTCATTTCCGTTCAGACAAATCTGAACTTTTGATACCCATCAACGTACCGTTGCGATAATGATCATGCACCTAACCGGCATCTATTTCAATAAGAAATTGAGGTGTGTTTCTCATGGAAAGAAAGCTCACGCAGAAGAAACATCCAGTAAACCTTTCTTGATCCAGAAATCCCTGGTAAGAAATCCCAGCAACTGACAGTCAGGATCGGAGTAAATGGCCTACACATTCCCACACTGTATATTTTTGATACAACATGTGATTACCGAAATGATTAATGAGTAACAACCAGAGCCTTTAATACACCGTATCCAAGATAAGTAGAAATAGACATTGACAAATTCTAACACACAACAGCTTTGGGTAACATCAGTACATACGTGTGTCTGTTGCATTGGAACAAGACCATTCTGTGGTCAGTACGCAGATGAATAGAGGCAGTTTTCACAGAAGAAGGTGAACATATGAATGAAAAATAATCTGTGTTACAGTCTACACGTACCATGTATAAGTAATGTATCGACTGATAATTTACATCAGACGTGATTTTACGTGTAACATTTTCAACGTGTTTCACTCATTGTTGTGGAACTACGCTTCTCTCTTAGACCACACTGAACACCCCCCCCCCACCCCTGGCTCCAGCTCAACAGCAGGGAGGCACCATAGATTATTATAATCTTATCATACAATGCAAAGTCATAAAAAATGAGTATACTCCAATATTCATTGAAGATCTGGTATAATTAAAAAAGATGCCAAATTTCATCAAATTTCTATTTAAATCAGAAACTACGTCAATCAGACAAGAGAAATATCGACTGACAAAAAATCCTCTGTACAATATTATGACATCTGTGACATAAGGGCAAGAGGTGACATCTTTGGAAAAATTTTGTAGTGTTCTAATAAATCTGCCATCACAGTTCAATACACTGTACGGAGAGTCCATTATACTGATTCCAGCTTTATCATATTAGGGAAGGTCAATTAAGAAAACATTCCTCAAGTGCTTGGGTACGTTCAAAATGATTGAAACATGCTCCCACATGATGAAATTCATGTGATTTATCGGGGAAGCATTCAATCAAATCCAGTCAAGATGCCCTCGAGTTCTCATCTGATGTGGAACAAAGCATAACAGAAACGGCAAAATGAAGGCGTCAAAGATAATAAAGAATTAATCTGAAAAATGCACACATCACATACTGTATATACTTGTGTATGAGACAAACTTCAGTGTTTTCAGTAGCAGCCGACGTCCGACGCTATATGTCGTCTATTTTACAGTCCCTCGTCACCTATTTTATCACCAGAAAATCGGTCAGCTACTTTGGCAAAAAAGTGGCCTAGAATGCACCAAACACTCCATTTTTCCAACTTTTTCAGGGAAGAGCTTCTAACACACCCTTCCAATGAAGAGGGTTCACTACTGTGTCAGTGTGACTACCACTACCCCATGGTCAGCTCTTCACTACCACCTCCCTCCAGCAATGTCGGGGTAATGGAGCTGCTGCCTACTTTTTGTAAGGGGTCATCTACTCTATTTCCTACTGAAAAGGCTGAACTTGCATATAAGATAGATTTTATTTAAGGTCATTTCGAAGGAAATAGCACCAAACCTGATGTATACATCAAGCAGTAGACTATCATTTATGGAAATAATTGTTGCTGAAAAAATTATCATTCACAAAAAAAGAATCATTCACAAAAACTTGATTCAAATTCATTCAAATACAATTCCTATCATATACTGATCATGTGACCCCATATCTGATCAATTTGTGCCTGTGGTGTTGTGTACCTGTGAATCATGGTTAATCATTAAAGGCTCATAATTAGTAGAAGCCTATACACAGATAATAATGAACTTGACACCACAAAAAGAATTAAATCCATTTAAAAATTACCAGAATAGATTTGAGAGATGAAATTGATACAAAAGCAGCAAAAGACAGTGAATCCATTCAATTTAGAAGCGTACAAAATTCAATCTACTCTTGCCTAGCGATGCTTGATGTGTTTTTTTATGTGTAAATTTCATTCCACCAAAATGCATTATTACGCGATATGTTAGTATCGACTGACCCAGCATTGGCCGAACTTATAGCGAGCTTATGTGTGATATATGGAATATAACGTGCTATATAATCATGACGGTAGTAATTTTTTTCTGAACTAAGTCGTGTCAATCTGCAGACAGCAGTTGATGTACATTTCATCTATTATCGTCCATGATAGTTGAGTTTATTCGTCACTAAATTCCACTGAGAAGTCTTGCTTCTGAATGAAAGGCCTAACGTCTAATAGACTCCAGAACACATTTTCTTCATCTCATACGCGAATATATAAACAGTAACTCTTTAAAAGAAACCCAAATTAAAAACCCATTTTCAGCAAAGACTGAAGAAAACTCCATAAAAACTAAATAAAGGCAGAACAAGATCAGAGAAAAGCTGCCTTGGACATGTACGTCACGAAAACCAGCACATAAACCTGAAGAAAGAATGTCCTCGTTCGATCAAATATTACTGACGTGGCTCGTTCATATCAACTTAACAATATGAAGCTGACTTACTTGACTTCCGGCGTGGTGAAGTTCGGATTACGTATCATGGATATCGTCTTGGTCAGCTTCGTGTTCGGCGTTAGAAGACCCATCCGTTTACTGAGTGTCGTATACTGCTCGTCGGTTACCTGAAAATCGTCACATGATGATCACGATCATTCGAACATTTTTCGCAGTATCGGCGTCTCCTTCTGAAGGACTGCCGGGAAACGGTTCCAAAATAAGCTACAGGTGAATCAGAATGGGGATAAAGGGAATTGAATAGGATGCTGAACATGCAATACTGCAAAACTGGCCTAGGATCTGCCCGTGAATGGGGTTTAGGGACTATCCAGCTAAGTAAAAAAAATCTTAAAATAATTCAGAAATTGAAGAAATTTATTAATTAAAAACAATATATCCGAGAATAATTTCCCTTAGCCTACATCAAAATGGCTATTGTTCAGAGATTTGCTACAGAAATTTCTGCTCTTAATAATACTGATCTCCAGCTTTTGTGACATATCCAGTCGCTGTAAATTGGAATCTCTACGATGGGGTATTTTGAAACTGGCCATTTACCGGACATCACAGGAAATGACTACTAAACACACACTTAATATTGGGGCATGTCTATGAAGCGTAAACATCACGCTGGAGTTTCCCAGGGTAAAAATATAATTATCTGCAAGCTCGTCAATCTAACTGCACACTCCCGTTCCAGCTAAATGTCCGGCCAGAGTTTGGAGTGGGCGAGCGTAAAACTTGATGACGCAAGGTTGTCCGAGTGTTGCCCCTTTTTACTATAGAGAATGACACCGTGGAAACCCGCCGATAGACAGACTATAGTCCAATAAAGACTAGATATGGCTGTAATATCATAAATCTCCACTTTCCAAAGAAGACAAATCCACCACAAAGAGGTATACTGACCTGCCACCTACTGGCCACTCCAACAATGGTGGAAATGATAACTGCGAAGCAGTGGCTCATGCCAATTCTTAATTCACAGAATCTACACCAAAACCTAGTTTAAATGCCTATTAATTTGTTACGCATTTAGTAAGTGTAGACCATCTGTTACCACTCACAATGATGTTGAAGTCTTTGGCAACAAATTCCTTCATTTGGTTGAAGCGAACTTCCATGTGATCATGGAAAGGTCGAAGGTCATCTGGTGCCTTGCTTCCATGGATGTCCAGACCTCTTTGCAGCAGAACCATCTGGAAAGAAGATGTTTTACAGCCTCACATATGTGTATGCATCTGTGTATGTGCATGTGTAAGTCTTACATTACATGTGACACTGTCAAATACAGTCAGACCTCGTTATCAGCTTATAAAATGCTGATCTGTTTAGAGTGACATATGTTAACAAAACGTCCTATTTGAGGTGTAACTGTACTTATTACGAAATGACTGGTTCTTAACTTCATGCCAAGACAATCAAATCGAATTAGTCATAGAATTGTTTTGTGTGTGTGTGTGTGTGTGTGTGTGTGTGTGTGCAAAACACAAAATATACATATCACAATATATGATATACAAAATAATACCCCACAAATATTGATATCCCTAATTCCTATGATAAATAGAGCTTCCCTTAAGAGTATCCCTAATGGTTAATCACTTCACTGACTTGGCAACTTGCCACTTTTTCAATGGTTTAGATTTAGATTTAGAACTCTTCCGTGGAAGAAATGCAACAAAAGCAAATGGCGTTGCACCACAAACAAATACAGTTATAACAACAGGAGTGCAACCCTTTCTCTGAGGTTTGTTTGTTGGTTTCACATCGTCCAGTATGTATGTTTGTCTAACAAACTCAGTGTTTAATCGATAATTCCAATTCTACTGACCCCACATACAAAGATTCATAAATATGGCTTTATGACAATCAGTGTTTGGATCAAATTTCCTTGCAGCAACTAAGCATTGAAAATGACGTGTTTTAGACCAAGTGACTTGAGGAATTAGTTTGATTGCGCTGAACGTAACACGCAATATAGAATATGAGACTGCACGATATACAACAGATAATATATATAACATTACCTGGTTTGTGGTAACCTCTCTCAATCTGTAGACAAGTTGTTTATCATCAAGAGTGTTATGTTCCTCTTGATATTCCTTACTATAGAATACCTGTAACATATATAAATATATATATATATATATATATATATATATATATATAGAGAGAGAGAGAGAGAGAGAGAGAGAGAGAGAGAGAGATAGAAGACACACACACACACACACACACACACACATACATTGTTATTTATGTTCTTATGAACATGATATCCATTATTAAAATTGTATTTCCTTGTCAGATGTTTGTGCTGTTTATCCTAATCTACTACACATAACTCATTCATATGCCATAGTTTACCTTATAGTTGGCTATACCGCCATTAACAGCAGCATCAACTACACCACCCAACATACGCTCGAGCTCATCAACTCGCAGCTCGGGATCTGCTATGTGCTGGTTGATGACCAGTAGGAGGCGCTCATTTTTATTGATTATGGTCTCGAGGGCGTTTTCCAGGGGGCTGACATCATACTGAAATCGGGAGGGAAAATATTACACCATATGACAACATATATATGCTGCGAAATGTGTCCTCAGCTCGGGGTAAATAGGATTTGTGAAGAGTTACTTAATAATTTACACAAAATTAACTCTAAAATAGAATTTAACAGCTTTAAAATAAAGACACTTCAGCAGCATTTATAATATCACCAGATCAGATCTAAAGTTAGACTTTCTCACAGCTTCAATGTGATACAAAATGTTACAATTTTGTTACTGAACACCTTTTAAACTGGGGAGATACTGGGTCAAAAGTGGTTTATCCTACACTGCCAAAAAAGACACGTGAATGCACACACACACACACACACACACACCAAAAACCATCATTACCACTACCACCAATGACGACGATGACAACAACAACAACAACAACAACAACAACAACACTTACTTTGTTACTTTCCATTACAGGAAACCACTGTAGTATTCCTGGGAAAGGCTGCGATGCCTTCAAATTGTGTCTCTCCAACCACAGTTTCTACAAGTCAGTAAGATTAACCTCATTCTCAATCGTTTCACATAAATGATTATTAAACAAAGAACAAATGACCCACCCCCCAAAGGTACTAATAATTTTTCAATAACTATAGAAGGCTAATTAAGTATTGACACTACCATAAATACATCTATAACAATATTATGCAGACATTTTTGTCTAATATTGCTGATTCTCTGAACTCACCGTAACATCAGATTTCAACTCATCTTTTGGTTTGGAGAATGTAAATTGTTGCACTTCGTTCATCTTGTAATACCTGTCATTATGTACAGCATTAAATATTGATGTGCTACCTCACTGTAACGTACAGAGATCTCCTCGGTTTATTCCAATCACTTGTACACTACGGGCTTACTGGTCATTGGATTAAAGCAGGGTTCATACACATTTTGACATCTCAGATTCCAGGACTTTCCAGGGCCTTCCAATGTCAAATTCAAGGACGTTTTCAATGAATTGACGAACTTTTTTAATGCGCAAAGATACACCCATATTTCGGAAGAAATGTAACAAGTGAATTCCTGTATGCTTATGATTAGAAATATAGATCTATATGTCCAATTTCCAGGACTTACAAGGACTTGACAAAAATTCCAGGACTTTCCAGGTCTGGAATCCAAATTTTCAAATTCCAGGACTTTCCAGGTTTTCAAGAACCTGTGCGAACCCTGTAAAGTTATGAATGAAATCAACATTGCATATCGATTCTAAGCGAAGGAGGAGCTTCTTAATCAGGGCCTCGGTGACAACTAGACAGTAGTGTATGGTATAATCCATCTGTCATCATCGTAAATGATGGTGTAAACGCCATCACAGCAATTGTGAGAAAGCAGTCGATGACTGTCCTAAATACATCTACTTGATACAGGACTACCAAGAAATAATAAACTTGCTCGTGTGGTCAAATAATTGTTGTTTTATATTCCTTGATAAGGCAAAGTGATTTAAATATCAGCTTCTAAACCAAGTCACAGGTAATGCTTTCATAAAGAAATACTGGAAACCGTTTGAAAATCCTGGACAACTGATCATCTAGGTTGCGAATAATGACGTCAAAATACAAATTATTCTAGATTTGATGTAACCCTTTCTATTACTTAATGTCAGAGATGCTTTGTTTTGATGTTATAACTGTGTGCTATATTCATGCACAACTGAACATTTTATGGTAAGATGGGAACGAAATCATTTCAGCCAAAACTGCTTCAGCCACTTGATGCGTTACTGAGCAGAAAGAACTTCAACGTTGTCACAAGCCAACATATAAACTTGATGAACTTGCACTTCAGTAAACATATTTACATCTAGACCCTGCATCAATGTGAATTTTGTTTGTGCTGACAATGCGCCAATCAAACCAAAGCCTGATATCGTACAGCGATTAAGAGGAAATCTCTGCCAGCTAATAAATACAGTAATAAATGCTCCCTGACCAGTACAACCACATTACAACATAACACACAACCAAACCGCAACATTAATCAAAACTATCCCACTTCCAGCAAGCACAGAGCAAGAGCACACACACTGAATGAACTCTAAATCTTTTTACAACCATCTTCAAAACAACCTCAACATCCAATACGCAAACACAAACAAAACCACATTCAGTCCTGCTTCACTCTATGCCACTGAAAATGTGTCCAAATTATTAGATGCATATTTTAATTATATTCTACTTAATTAATTTATGATGACACCGATTATCATAGACTAATGGTCAAATATCAGCCTCTGATATCTTGTCTCTAACACTGTTATCCCAATAACCCTTATTTATCCACAACATACAATGTATGCAGATTGGCACCTATGTGCCAGCACCAGAAACATGATCCTGAACACATTCCGGATCAGCAGAATAAAGAGATGCAAGACCAAACCAAACCTACACAGTGCTACAAATAAGCCATAATTTCTCAATCAAATACCAATACTTACTTCAAAATCTCATCCAGAACTTTCTTGTTCCTGAAGTGTGGTTTCAACATCATAATTGGATTGACGGCATTTATCTGGAGATCTGATCTGGGTCAAGGCCATAGTGGCAAAAGATCACAAGAGTGCATAAAGCACAAACGATATATCAATGTGATTAATTTTACAGCTAATCACACACACACACACACACAATGAACCATATTTAAATCACATGCAAAGAAGATATTAATAACCAAAATATTTAAGTGTAACACTAAATGAATGTTCTGTTTAATTGTCACAGTGGTCACCTCTAGGACACAGGGCCTGATTAAGGACCCATCCCACAAACTGAGGAAACACTGAGATTTGAACTGTATGTTTGACACCAAACTGTGCTCTGAAGAAATATTAATTTAATGTTGTTTTTGTTGTCAGTCAAAGGCACTGCACATTAATATTCCGATAAGATTTACTAAATCAGATAATATTATTTACTGATGAAAGCAACCTTGACCAAGTAAGTTTTTTGAACAGATTTAACCCTTTCAACAGATGATGCACTTCTAATAGCATTTTATCTAGAGGTTAAGGGACACTGAATACAAGAAACTCTAAGTTTCTTGATGCACGCATTATTTATGTTGCTGTCATATAAAAGTTATCAGGCTGAGCCCAGCAAGTCTGTCACAGATCAATTCTTGGATCAGTATAAAGCCATTAAAGGATGTGGCTTTGATGGTTGCGGTGCAATTTCACACGACACCCTACTGGTCACCTTCTGCCAGACATGTATCTATGGTCATGTATTGAGTTTATTCACTTGTAGAGTATTTATTGGCTAACAGCATTAACAAAGTGTAAACTGAGACTTTGACTGATAACTATAGATGGGCTACAGTGGTAAAAAATGGCCAGAAGTATCTGTTTATTATTACAGCTGTAAATATATATACAGAATATGTGTGTGTGTGTGTGCGTGTAATAAGTACTTGATTATAGGGAGAAGACCTGCTGAAAATCATTTTGGGAAGGGAGCAATCCAGAAATTTGGAGCAGAAATACTGTGACAGTGGTCACTGAGATGGTGCATTAGCTGACGTTCTAACATGCCACTCTAGTAAAGGATACATTGTCGAGGTCCATTCTTCATCTCATCACTGGGAGCATTAAGTGTCTTCATCAGCTGATTTATAAAAAGTATAGAGATGCTAAGCAACACAAACATTGATGTAAACATTAAAACATTTATAATTCACCAAAACAATAACAAAGTAATGACAGTAACATCTTATAATATTCCATTCTGAAAAAAGCTATGTACAGATGTTTATTCCGATGGAAAAAAACATGCATATATTACATCTATTAATAGATTTACTACTGGAAAAGATTGTTTAAAAAACCATAATCACCTGCGCTGTTGGAAACAGATTCTGTATCCGGGCTGTAAACGTCAACAACTTTTCATATGCTTTACCACGATATATAAACACCTGGTTCTGAGTTGATAATAAGAAAATATTTGTAACAGTCAACTCTCAGTTAAACATATTACTAGACTCTCGTGGTTTTTGTTTTCATTAGTTCAATATGTTTTGGGTACAGCGGCTAATCCACTATTAGGGTTTGCACTTACAACAACTGTAATGCATACCATCAATTCATATTACATACATGTATATTTACATATCATTAAATGTTGTACTATTATTATTACAGACATTCACATTGTATAATAGTACTAACAGTAAGAAATCGTATATTTACATATATTACTTATAATGTTTTGAGATTACTCGGAGGGAATAATATGATAAGGGAATTGGTCAACAGCCCACATAATTAATCTGGCAACCAGACACTTAAGGCAGTTGAAATTCCGCTTAACTGAGAGCCAGTTAAGTATGAATTATCTACAATTACAAGTGCAAACTTGTAAACTATTTCATATATAGTTACAAGAAACTATTCTAAAAAATTTTAGATAATATAATATAATTGCTAATTAAATCTAAAAATATCTGATAATAATAATTTGTTAATTATAATTATACTGGAGCGGATAATGACGGTTACCTGTAGGAATGATGGAAAGCCGAGGCCAAAATAACCAACCCGGAAATAACCGGGTTCTGGGCGTATGACGTCAGGTTGGACAATGTTATTGTAGAACTTCGCTTGTCTTTGCTGCAAAGCAAGAAACCCAAATGCATAAATGAACGTGCAGGAGTTAAGAACGAAATCATGACTTAAATTAATAAATTTACTCAGATTACGATGGAAACAAACTGATGATCCTGAACAATAACAGAACATTCATACATTGACAAACGTTAGTCTAGTATAAAATTTCAATCAAAACTGAGGTGACTACGATCAGGTTTCAATAAGTGCATATTTTATACATCTGGAAGGATCGCTATTCAATATTTGTTCTGTCGTTCAATCCAGATTTTCGGGAAATAAATTATAAAAATAAAAGTCAACAACAAAGTTTACATTTCTTTATTTTAGATGAATTATAAAATAGTATTTTGAAATAATTAGATTTTATTCAGAATCTTTACTATTTCTATCAGCCATATTTCACTTACCAGTAACTGACTTAGTCTGATGTAATCAAATGTCTCTGTCTCGTATTGTTTAGCCAACTCCTTACACAAGTCAAGACCCTTCTCCCACATCTGACAGTGTAACAACATGGAGTTCATTGGCTGTCGTGTTCTCTTTCTCTCTCTCTCTCTCTCACACACACACACATAACACACACAGTCTCTCTCTCTCTCTCAAACACAACACACACACACACACACACTGTCTATCTCTCTCTCTCTCTCTCACACACACACACACACTATCTCTCTCTCTCTTTCTCTCTCTCACTCTCCATTGAGGATCATATTACACTTATTTCTATGCCATAACTATGTAACAGAACATCAAAATTCTTTTCATAACTAATGGTACACACATAAGCAACGATAAAGAAATCACACTAAACGGAAACAGTTAAAACCATGATAATGCTCATTATATACATGACATGTTTATTAATAAATAAACAATCAAAATTTATGACCAATGTCACAAATACTAACAAAACATGGTTTACTAAGGTAACCAACACAAATGCCTAGATTTGGTTCAGCAATCTAATTTGGATATGTGATCAAATTAATTAACCAAAATGTATCAAAGTAATTAGTCAAATGCTTACCTGTCCTTTATCAAAATAATCAATGATATCATAATAAAGTCGCTCCTTCAATGCCCGGTGTGTCTCTAGATCTGGATATTTGTTGCTCTTCAACATAACAGTTAATGGCTCGTCTGACCACTAGAAATAACATAAATAAACTCTAAACTAAACAATAATAATGATTTAATAATAATAATAATAATACATATTTAATAAAACACCCTTACTAAGACAAAGCTCAACAAATGTTATGATTGATACACGTAAAATGTGAGATGAGCAATTATTAACATATTTACTGTCCTTGTAAAATGAGTATATACTCACATTTTACATCAAATGTGTTGGATGAGTGGGTATTTTCATATTTGTTATTTGTGTAAAATGTATACACAATCACATTTAACATGAAATGTTTGAGAAGAACAGATATTAAAATATTTGTGTAAAATGTGTACACATATGCATAAAATCAGCTAGCTGAGCAGATCTTAATATCTTTGTTGTTTGTGATAAAAAATATGTACACAACCACATTTCAAATAAAATGTACATCAGACGAGCTGATATAAACAAATTTGTTATTCATGTAAAAAATCCATCTACATTAATTGTGATGATTGCCTATTAAATCAGAATCCATTTGCCCGAATGAACGAAAGTGACCAATCCAATACTGGTATAACGATGCCTACCTTCAGCAGATCTGTATATAACATAAGCGTACAAGCTGCCTCGGTAAAGTTATCACATTCCAAATGTAAGTCGCACAACTTATGCAAGTAATGTATATACATCTCCTGTCTCTGTAACTTGTGATAGAAATTCTGCACAAAAACAAAAAAATTATAGCCACATTAAATATTAGTTTGTTCTTTTTATTGTGTCGTATGGTATTTAATAAGGGATATTGACCATTTATCCCTTATTAAATATTGTATTATTGTACAGTTTGAAATAAATATTGATTGACTGATTGATTGGACAGAAAACAAAATATTGTATTATACAGCAATGGTCATAAACTGTTATGTGGTATCCCTCTCAGTGGCATCAAATCTGCAGACTGTAGAACCACTTTGGACGACTGATGAGTGTTATTCTCAATAACACTGATTTGTTTCAGCTATAATGGCTGCCTGTATCATACCAGATTATTACTCTTTATGTATTCAGGACACTTAATTTGATATCGCTAACGTATCCTACCAAAAAGTTGCAAAACTGCAGATTACTTAAAGGGTTAGTGCACCTTCATTTCAAATTTTGAGATATAATACAGCTATACTCACAAATATTATAAATAATGTCAAAATGTGTAAACGATCACCCACATATTAAATAATCCAGTAAAGTGCTGATTAATCGACTTTTAATGGCAAGTGGGTACCCCACTTTGTCACTTCAGCACATCCGGTTGACTTGAAGTCTGTAGAGCCCATACAAAAGCATGTAAACAAGAATTATTCCAGAACTAAACAGCATTAGCTTGTTAAAATTACTGTACAACTGAGTCCCTCTTGTTAAAACGCACTGATTTTTATAACAATCTACCTATGTATTTCTGTTCAAAATGTTTCGTATTATGTCTGACATGGTACACGCCTGTATGTTTCCAATGTGTGTGTAAATGTCATCATTTGTGTTAATACATTAAATTTCTGATCCACAATGTTAGTAAGTGAAATAGGACAAATATATAGCTCAAAACTATAAAAAAAACATCATACAGTTATAAATAACATAGTACTTTCTTTGCAATGTAAGCACCACGTGTATTTGTGCATTTATGGTACTATATCATCATCATCATCTTTATCATCATCTTTATATTATCCATCATCATCAACATCATCATTATCATCATTATCATCATCACTAACCAGCAGATTCACTGTACAGCTCATCTTGTTTTCTCTGATCTCATCATGGACCACATCTCTGTACTCCAGGAGGCGCTGCATCAGTTCTTGAAATATCTGCACAAACTGTACACCAGCGATTCGTAAAGCTTGGTTACTCTCACACATCTTGATCATACTAGAATGGAAGATAAACATCAACACAGATGTCATCGTCCTAACAATTTATCAATCGTTCCTTTCCATTGGTGTGTTCTTCTTGTTGTAACACACACACACACACACACACACACAGACATTCTGAGTGGTAATAGACCAATCCCATTACGATTGCGACAGCAAGCTGAAATTGACCGAAACTCTAAGTTGGGTTAGAAAACAATGACTGCTTATGAGGAAATGACCATTGAAAATGACCAGCACACATTTTTTTCAACACCAAAAAAAGAGGGACATTTTGTTCCATCCTAAACCTAACTGTGTTTACTTTGTTGTCTCACAAAGGTAAGAATAGGGTTATATTTCCCCCATGTTTACATTCAATATTAAACATTTACATGTAGCTGCATAAAGGCAGAGCTTGTTAAACCATGCTCCCATCTCATTTCGCTCAGTGACTTGATGTGGGCAGCAGTAGTGATCAGGTGATACTGAATATTCATAGTTTTCACACAACCACTATGCTGAGAGCTTTGTTTCTTCATTGTTTACATTTTCATAGACACAAATTTCAGAATAAAATACGCTATTCTTTTGACAAGTGTGAAAGAAATAGAAAACAGCCACATCTCTAGTTTACATTATTTGTGTCCCGATTAAATAAATGTTGGATTCATGGCTTAATTCAAGACAAATAGTGTGCCAAAAAGATGGCCAGATCCGATTTGTTGTTTTAACAATACCTTCAATGAGATCTTATTTTAGGGCATCCTTTACATAGACCCATATCAAAACATGCTCTCTACATTTAGAATAGATTCACGTATCCAAATATGTGAGTTTATTCCAGATTGACCGAACCACTAGCTCAGTCCAAGTGTTTAAATCCATCTTATTTCAAACAATCCCATTGACTTTCATGTTAACGGCCAGTTGGCAAATATTTTCTGACCTAACAACTTGCCCGGGATCCAAATGCGCATGCATAGCAGGATTGGTCTAATGCCCTTTTAATAAATGTAGAATGCCTGTGCCAGCACCTTGACTATCTTTATAACACACACACACACACACACACAATACCACTTACATGTCATAGAAGAGGTCTTTATATAAGTTGTCACCTTGTCCATATTCAATCAGAGCATCCAGTTGTGTTATCATCTCAGATTCAAACTAAAAAACAGAAAAAGAGTTCATCTAAAATTATTTCCATTTGAATGTTGACACAACAACAACAAGTATACAAAATTCATTATAAGATTATGTTATTTAGATAAACAGGATTTATCCTCATTGTTTGCCAAATTCACTTACTGTCATAAACATCTGATATATGTTATCATACATATTTGATTTATTTTCAATTTGGCTACAACCTTGTAAAAGATATAATGTTCTATTGCAGTATTTGCTCTTACAGTATTTTTTTTTTCAGTGACTAATAACCCCCAAGAATTAGGTGAATCTCCCACAAATTACAATACTCTGCATAATAAAATATTAATACAGTTTATGACTAGAAAGTTTAAAAAACATTCTTCTAGTGCCGCAAAATATGTAATCATTCCATGTGGTATTCTGACGAAACATACTTTACTAAAATTCCTGCTTTTCCCTTTCTTCTCCCAGAATTCTGTGTGCATCATGTCAAAGAATATTGGAATTGTCTTCCTCCTCAATTCGACCTCAGGGATCAAGGTCATCTCAAGAACTGGACCAACAATATCAGGAATGAACTTAATCTTGTGTGAACCTTAAAGGCAAACATGAAGCACAAATATCAGATTGGATGTATTGCCACAGTGACTCGACACCATTCGTAAATAATTTTAAAAAATAAGAAAAAGGACTTTTCTTCCTTGAAAAACTGACTTCATCTCATCTTACACATCCTCGAAAAGGCAAACAAGTTTTACACAAATACAGGCATTAACACAAAACATAGTTTGGGATGTATTCTAAATTGTAAACAATAAAATTCAACCAAAACAGTTACGCTTCATCCAACAACTAACAAACACAGAAAAAACACATACCAATCTGTTATCACAAATTACATCGCTGAATATATGAATAAAGAAATTTCTTGTGCCATATCGAAAACCATGTATTCAGATTTAGTTAAAAATCCAATTTACGAAGAAATGATAACACCGGGCATACCAAGACTGTACCACATGTTGAGAAGACTGAAGCCAGTTTCACGACGCATATCCTTGTACAGTGACAGGATCTTGTTACGTTTCGTTGGACTAAACTGCTCAAGCTGCAGGGCATCCTGGGTCATGAACGCAATGGCGCAGTGAAAGTAGTTGTTCCACAGCTGAACATGGAAATAAAAATGGAGTGTCAACTTTGCAAGAACGACTATGTCACCTCTGTAATGCTCTGATCAACATCTGATAAACGAACACAAATATCCGAGTAATGAAATTTCAGCATGATGTAAAATATATCTCATCCGAACAAACCTGATATTCAAAATTGGAGATGAAACGAACACGAATTGTATCTGAGAAATATCTAATGGCGTGAAGAAACACACTGAAACATAAAATATAAAATTAGCAACCAGACTGATGTCAATGTGTTTGAGTACTTTAAATGTGGGTTTTTAAATGTGTAATGAGTACACACATGAGCACACACCACACACACACACACACACACACACAGACCTGTTCTGGAGCATGATCATCTCATTCCAGTCTGGAGGATAGACACCCTTTTGGATCAGATCCTGGAAGAGCATCAGGATCTCCATCAGGAAGTCCATCAGATCCAGGTCAGTCTCGAAGTGTTCTATGTATGACACATAGTGAGCCTGAGTCATCTGACGAAGGATGGCTATCACCACGGCAACGCTGTTACCCTGGATATAGCACAACAACATTGGTCCAATACATTAAATGAGAAAGTATTCTAACAAATCAGCTCATTTTAGTAGAAAAAAACCACTAGTAAAAACAAAATACATAATAAATGCTCCATAAAATATTTTATAATATTGTCATAAAATATAATTAATATTTTTATCATAATTAATAAAATCATCATATTTCTCATAATAAAAAAAGCTTAATATTATTAATGTTGTTATCATATTCACTTAAAATGCAGTATATTTCTTGCTAATAGTACTGCTGCCATTATTTATACTACAACCACCACCACTACCACCATTGGTACCACCACCAACAACACTACCATTGCCACCACCTCTACCAACACTACCATTACCACTATAACACCACTACCACCACTGCCACTATCGGCACCACTACTAACACCACCCCCACTACCAACACCACTACTACCACCATCACCCCCACACCCCCACCACCAACACCACTACTACCACCATCACCACAACCGCTACCAACACCACTACCAACAGTACCACTTCAACTAGTAGTTGAGTTGTTTAGCCTTAACACCGGTCACACCTGTGTTATATGGCTGAGGTGTGACTGTGATGGGAAACAAGTCCCACAAACACAGGTTTAAGTTGGAATCAAACCGACAACCTGACAGCTTGTGGTGCAGTGCTCTAACCACAGGTAACATTGGAACTCCCACCACAACTAGTAGTAATAATAGTAATACTAGTAGTAACAGTAGTAGTAGTAGCAGCAGTAATAATACTTATAGTAGTACTAGTACTCTCCTTACTAGTATTACAGCCATATGCCATATCTTGTCCCTATACTCACAATAATGTTACAGTTTCTATCCATCCTGATAACAGCCTGTATGACGGTACGTAATATTTGTGATGATATCAGAGACAGATCATCGACGGTACTACCCTGTAGAGAACATAAATATAACAAATACTAACTGGCAATATTGGCCTAAATGTCTATATTACACTCTTACTCTCATTGTTTTACTCCATATTACTCACCACAGAGAAGAGAAGATCCATGATATCGCTCAGTACTGTGATACAGATCTCCAACTCCTGATCCTTCTCCAGTAATTGTTGGATTTGAGACAGGAACACGGGGATTAACACCTTACGGCATTCTGGTGAAGAAAACAACAAGCACTATATTAATATGTGTGTATGTGTGTGTATGTGTGTGTATGTGTGTGCACAAGCGCGTGTGCATGTTACATGATGTAAACAGAAACATTAATGCCCAACAAATATTTTTGTCTGAAAACAAAAACAGTTACATCTAAAATTTTAACCAAAATGCTACGGCCCAGTGCTAGGGTGATGCACCAAAAGGCTGTCTGAACTCGGTTCAACTCCGCCAACTAGCTGTTGGTCTTTCAAGGATTCATTGATTGACTGAGCCATAAAGAAGCACCCCAGATGTATTATTATCTTTGATTCCGCAGGTGATGGAAAAACATACACTTCCTAAAGAGTTGACTATGCCTTCAGATAGTACAGGCTGTCAAATAAATATTTAATCCAAAAGACAATTGTTATGATTCGGACAAACCGACAGAAAATAATTTACTCACAAATGCAATTTTTATTACCATAATGCATGATGATATAAGATGGCTGTGATGACAAATTGCTCCGAGTCTGCTATATATCACCAATTATAAGCCAATGTCACACATAGGATATGTGAGATCTGGTGGTGGATCGCCAAAATATTTAGTAAATCCGTACACAAACCAAATACAAAATGATGTGTCACATTATCTCAGAAAATTCAAGTAATCAAGATGCATTTGGACACATTTCAGAAATAACCAAATTATGAAAATTGGCTGAAAAACAACAGCCACTGCACTGCTGTATGTTCGCTATTCATATTTTATCAGCCATTTAAATAGCGATGCAAAATGTTGAGATGGCAAGAACATGTTGTCTCCCTCAGGTCATACTGTGCGTAGACTCATGTGAAAGATTACCACACACTCATTATGCATACCACTTTAGTTTAAACCATGTGATATATCTATTATTATTATTATTATTATTATTATTAGAAATACTTTAATATTAATAAACAACCTGGTAACTGGAAGATTGCTGTGTGTACGATGTCATCCATACACTGAAGCTTCCTGAACACATGACGTTCTTGTGGGATCACATTGAGAAACTCAGTCAGGATGTAACTGTAATAATAAGAAATGTTTGTTGTTAACAGTCGGTCTCTCTCTCTCTCTCTCTCTCTCTCTGTGTGTGCATGATATATATCACACATAACTCCATCCATAAAATAATTATGATTACTTTAATCTCAACTCACAGTTATTCTTTGTGTTTTATTAATTACATGTAAAGAAAATCTTTCCACATAAAAAATTACATATTTCCATATTGAACACATACCACAATGAGAGACACATGCACGTGATAAAGGTTTTTTTACAACCGAAACTAGTCGTGCTATTTAGGCTGAGCGAAAAATATTACTATTTCTGCTATTGTCGGAGGTATTAGGATTATAATCATAATATATATTATATGTACTAATAAATATGCTTTGTTTTCAAGTACAGCTGCCTTAATGTATGTACTAATATATATATATTTTTTTTAATATTAGGTAGTGGTCATTTGGTCATAATTCTGTAAGAATTATAAACATCACGAAAACCTGAGCACACGCCTTTATTATATGAAACATAAAACACACACACACACACACACACACACACCAGCACAATATTTTACCCAATGAGTATTCATACTACAGCAACAGCCCCACATACAAATCAACATTACGCAAGCTTGTGTAAGCTGTACTCGTTCCATCAATTAACAGTCAACATAAGAACAAATGGGTTATCTCTTACATCACACAGTCTGTCTTTTACTGTCAGCCAACCTTTACCTTAGTTCAAGTGGTTCAAACACTGTCATGATGTCAGCTATGGTCTGTGGTAGATATTTCAACAGCTGACCCTGTACTGCTATAGGTGTGACAGCCTTGACACCATTCATCATCAGACTATTGATACTCTGGAACACCTGTTTCAGCAGCATCTCGAACTGGGCTTTACCACGGTTCTCGTTTAGACTGAAATATAAACAGGGGGGGCAGATGAATGTGACAACTATTGTTGTTGTCACTGTTGTTATTGTTGTTGTTGTTGTGTGTATGTGTGTATTTATTTATATTACAAAAATAGGACTATGTGGCTAGGTGTTTTTAACAATGTGTGAAAGACAGTAGAACAAAGAACCAACACCAGGCCTACAGTAGATGGGTTGGCATTCATGTGTCTGTGTTGGCAAACACATTTTCAATGTGTTTGGAGTGTCAGTATACACATCAGTCATCTAAATCTGACTATGTACAAAACAGGACAACTGTTACATCAAAAAAACTAAGTTTATCACTTACGCAGCGAACAATACTCGAGAGCGAACAACAAATCGGAAGATATATTCCAGCGCCTTCATCGCCTTAATGTAGCGATCCTGTTCAAATTCCTGCGCAGAATGTGCCCTGTCAACATAGTCCTTGATGACCTCCAGCAATTTACTGTAAATATCCATAACAGGAAAGATCTCACTGTAAACTGTTAAACGTGACGGTCTCTCTGAATGAAACTCCTTAACTGGTATGTATGGTTTATATATTTACCACATGAAAATCCCATCAATAGAGCCCACCCTCTAACCCAGCCATCTACTACGCACTCAGTACAATGACATAAAAACACCAACCTATGGACATGTAAATACAAATACAAACACAAAAATAATTCCTAAATCTTCACAAATACAAATTCATATTGTGGGACCATTATAGTATGGTTGCTATATTTTCATATAAAAACTGTAAGGACAATGGAAAACAGTTACCAATACCTACAATGTTCCTGTAATTATCTGTTCATAAATGGATATGTAACACACACACACAAACACACACAAACACACAAAATACAATCATAATAATTAAGCTACTGGAATAATGAATGACAATACACTCTAACAAGTTAGACATTTATATTCACACTTTTAAACATCATATTAATAATTAATAATTTATTTATATTCTATATTCTACACATCAGAAGCCAATGTCGTTGGTTTTGTTTTTTTGGGGGGGGGGTCATTTTTATTTAAAAAGTTGCACAAAACAACTGGTAAAGTGGAGGACAATTTCTCAGAGCTGAGCATCATGCACAAAAGACTCCTCACTGAACACTCCCACGGAATAGGTGATGATGAATGATGTTTTACGGCCACTTTTGTGCACATGGTAGGCTAAATGGGCCGAGCATCCTCCAAAGGTAATGAGACGAAGTGAGAGATGAAACAACCTTCAGATATGCCCACGCCGGGATTCGAACACGGGTGGTAGTGATCTGTGGTCCAGCACGCTACAGCTAGACCACGGAAGCGCCCCCCATGGAATAGGAGAAATATTATTGTAGCGATGTTGGCCAGGGGATAATAATACTAGACATTGAATAATGAGATTAGACATTCTCACTCACCCAAAACCTTAAATAACGGCTAACCTACTGAGGTGAAACAAGACAAGAGGATTAATAATAATATTAAACAGATCCAGAACAATAACAATGACTTGTTCTACTAACTTGTAAGCCAACGTGGCCGAGAAGTTCTCCTTTATGTAGACATCTAAAACTGGTCTGAACTGCTCATACTTAGCACTCTGTATCACATTGAGGACATACACCTGGAAATAATACAGACAATTATGAGTCTGTCTGTGTATCTGTTGTTTTATGGTGTCTATATATGTGAGCTCTCCATTATACATACTTCTGTTCTATGGAGCATAAGAATGATAACTGTGATGTCTGTGGATGCATAGGTATATATATATATATATATATATATATATATATATAGTATATTTAAACCCAGGTAGACTTGTGTTGGATTAGTTCGTGAATTAATTAGTTCTACCAAAACAAAATATTTTTATTCTATTGTGATTTACAAAATGTACATCATTCCACTTACTATAGAATCAAACACCAAAGAAACATAGAGCTCTGAGTTAGAGTTCTGGATCAGGATATTGAACAGGGCATCAAGAGTATCCTGAATTGACTACAGAAGAAAACATATAGAGTTATATGAGACTGCCACACATACACACACACACACACACACACACACACACACACAAAGACAGACACAAAACAACAATTCATCAAGTTCAAGCTATTGTTAAGTTAGTAATAATTAGTAACTGCAATAAATCACTGCTCTATTATACTAAATCCATATGTAAGGACTTACCTTAACAATTTCTTCCCCCTCTACTCTCATAAACTTCTTTAGATGATCCTCTAATCCAGCTGGGTTATCTCTCCACTTTAACATACCCATTAGATCAACTGGAAAGTTGGATAAATGTTGTGGATTTTCAAAACTTTATTTCAAACTTTACAGTAATTATTAATAAAGTGTAGAGTGTCTTTAGACAGCACAGCAGATACTGATATTACACCCATAATATATATATATATATATATATATATATATATATATCAAAATATATTTAAAAATTATATTTGCTAAAGAAAGGGGATTAGAATATTATCAACCTCATCATCATATTGTCCCTAAATTATTTGAAATCAAAGGTTTAACACACACACACACAAACTGGTCTATTCATTTCTCCAGCTGTCCATCCAATTCAAACATCAGTTTGTTGCACTAGACCATACTAACCATTATGTGTAAGCTTTGTAGAACAGATCAATGTTGACAGCTGGAAGTGATCACTCTGATTCCAGGAGAGAGCTCCAGACTGTATTGGCTGTTTGTTATTGACCAGAACGATGCTCTTATCCAGTTCTTCTTGTGTTGCTGGCAGCTTCAGATATCCCATTGGCTCCTCACCTTTCTTGTTGTCAATCTATACGCAGATAATGAAATAAACAAACAGAAATTAGAAAATAAACGTAACAGATATAACCACACAGATGACTTGAAACAAGGACGAATTGATGGATAAACAGATGGAGAAATCAGTGATGATGATGATCATCATCATCATCATTGATGTTTTACAGCCACTTTTTGGTCATGGTAGGCTAAATGGGCCAAGCGACCTAAGGTAAAAAAAAGTGATAGATAAAACAACTTTCAGATATGCCCACGCCGAGATTCGAACACGGTGGTAGTGATCTGTGGTCCAACACGCTACCGCTAGACCACGGCGGCGCCCCTGGAGAAATCAGTGGAAAGATTCGCGGATAATAAATGAACGAATAGAATAAGATGGGCAGGAAAAGGGACAAGTAGCAAGACTGACAGGTGGTTGGATATGAGAGAAGGAAATATACGAGGATGACTTCCTGGATGGAGAAAGAGATAAGAAACAATAAAATACTAAATGTATGGGTTTGTCTGTGTATGTGTGTGTGTGTGTACGCACGTGCGTGCGCACAGATCCAGTAATGTTAACATGCATGCTCCAAACACATTACCTTGTATATAAGCATGTTATGTATGGTGTCCCTTAATGTCGTACCATCGTCACACATCAGCTTGATGTACGACACACCGAATGTCTTCTCCATCCTGTCTTTAGCTGACAAAATTAATAGAGAAAGATACAACTACGACAAACGGTACCTCAATTCCAACATCCAAACACACAGCCTGCATAACAATTAGATAAACATTACGATTCAAATTATTATACAAATATAAGCCATAATGTATACAATTCTATGGCAGATTTGTACAAACGTTTAATGCGTAATGAATTGATGTACTTAAAGTGGCATAACATTTCTCTACTTGTGAGCTCTATGCAGTAAATGGAGTCATATTTGTTAAACTCCATACTTTCATGCAAAACATTTCTCACAAAATCACTGAAACAGATCGGTTTTTCTTTTCCAGGTACAGCGCCATGTTTTGTTCCAAAACCTTGTAAATTTTCCGATTCCATATCAAGGATGTATATTGTTTTTAGTTTTTTTTTTGGTATTGCCCAATGATGTGTTATGAGCTGCTTGTGTGCTATATTTATTCTAAAAGTTTTATGTTTAATGCTGCCATATGTTGTACTACCTAGGTACGATCCCCACCATCACAGATAATAAAATTCTTCAAATTGTATTTAAAATACAAAATTTACTGTCAATCGTTAACACAATATCTTCTGATTGTCCATAAATGTTGAAAAGTATTATTTTATTAAAACAAATGGATAAGAAACTGTGGACTACAGTAAAAAGTTTGCCTTCATATTATAGGTCAGACCTAGTTAACTGCAAACCTATTAACCAAAATCTTAGGCCTAAAATATCACGATTTATGGTAGTATGGTACATTAAGCCAACCTAAAAATCTGAACTTTTCCTTGCAGGATTTCCAGGTGACGTTTCGAACGCAGGAAATAGTTTTGTTTTCATAATTTGTTATTCGTACAAATGTGTTTTGTATACTGTCGTTAGATCAAGGCAAATTATAACGATCATTTACACAAACTGTTAGCACATACGTAGAACCTCAAACTTAAATTAACAGCCTGGTTAAACATTCAATGAACCACATATGAAGTCAATGACTTAGAAATAATTAGACATATTGTCAATTACTACTGATGCTTTGGTGGTACATTTTGGTCACTAATGCGGCAATAACCGAGACAATGTAAATTACCGGTATATGCGGTCAGTTAGTAACTAACTCTCTATTGAAAATAAATTAATTAATCAGTAATTATCCCATTATTTGTATAAATATGCCCAGACAAAATATGTATATGGGGGCACCCTAATGTCTATGCCACCAAATGAATGAAATACAACGCTCTTGGGTATGGGATGTTTTGGGTACAAGTTGTCTTGTTACAGATGCTGCCTTCGAATTGAAATTCGTGAAATGGTCTACTGCGTCAAATAACATTTTATCCATAATTACAAAATCAGATAATTTTACATATAAATATTGATTTTCTTTATAAAGCCATGAATCATTATCATCAACTTGATTCACTTCTATTTTCACTCCATGGCTGCATGAGTTTAAATCAAAATGACGATTAATGTCCATTTGCATCTAGATCTAGACTAGAATCTTTTTCTCCCGATAATTGGATTTTTTAAAACTGAAATAGCACTGGCCATTAAGCTGACCCCCCAAAATAAAGGTCAAAATGTTGACACAAAGTATCAGCTTAATGGCTGGGACCTAAGGTATGTCTTCCGAGATTCCTCTCAATTATACGAAAAATTTAATTTATAATTTCCGATACTTTTTTGTGTTAATTCTGTGTCATTTTGTTCATCAAGCATATAAATACACAATCTCTAAATCAGCAGATTGTCTCACACAATGATGTTAAAATCTTATTGCAATGAGAATTTTTATTACTTAAGTGTAAGAAAACATATATTCTGGTACTATTTACCCTCATTTGATGATCTGTGTTTGAAGGTGAACTTCAGATGTGAGCCGTAGAAATCATTTAGTGGAATCATAATCTGAAAAACAGCAAACAGAAAATAATCATCATGAAGAAGGTGATGATGATGATTGAGGTGATCTCCAAAGGCAATGAAGTGAACTCAAAGATGAAACACCCTTCAGATATGCCGATCCTGAGATTTGAACTCAGCTGGTATTGATCTGTGATCCAATGCACTACCAGTTAGACCACAGAGGCATCAAAGCAAAGACAGATTATGAGGTACAAACCTTTACTGTTTCGCACCATTTTGGCTTGTCTTCGTGATAATAGATAACAGATTTATAGTGACTTATCATATCACCGCCAGCACCTTCACAGATCACATTCTGTAAACAAAACATCAACATTATCATAAATGATAAACATCATAATATCGAGACATTCATCAAGCATAAAGTGAATGAGTGAATGTTTATTGATTCAAATGACGCAACAGGCCATTTAGCATCTTTCCAGTTGCCTCTGATCACGTACAACAAGATACATCAGGCTAACAATAAATGACAAAATCACAAAGGATGGCACATTCAATGGAAATAAGGAATGTGCGACCAGAGAGATCAATGTCAACACATTTCAGGGCAAGGAAATATTATTTTCCAGGACATTTCCAGTACTTTTCCATGATAAAATTACCATTTCCAGGACAAAGTATACAAGATTTAAAGGTAAGAAATCGAGATATGTGCAAAAAATCATACACTTATTCAATGTATGATTGATTATTGACATTTTTATGGTACAGCCTCCTCCTCATCCCTTCTAGCTGTATAATTCACCCACTTTTATTTAAACTTTAACTAACATAGGATGTCAAGACTATGCACCACCAATAAATTGGGCCTTTGGCATACGTTGTTATCTACATATATGCCACACTACATGGTGCCTAGTCTGTAGTCACATGAGTGAGACTCATTCTGGCTAACAGTGGAATCAGAACTGTTTTTATTAATGTAAGGTGGCACAGATCCAGGTAGGTAACAACACCACAATTAACGACTTCTAAACCATTTGTGGGTTTACTATTACAGAATAAAAATTATGAATTATGTTAATGAAACATAAAATTAAAACCGAATGAAGGATGATGACAAAAGTGTTGTCATCTCTGTTCTAGTATATATTATATACATATAACACAGAAGATATATTCTAATTCTGCTATCTTTTTCAGTGCAAAGATACAATCGACCAACTGAGGTCTGTAACTGGTGAGCATCCTATTAGTAGCATATATATATGTGTTGTGTGTGTGTGTGTGTGTGTGTGTGTGTGTGATGAATCAATGTTTTAATAATATCTGTCTTCCCACTAACCCCTAAATACAATAACAAATTTAACATTTACTGTCCATAAGCATCAGTTGACAGCAAATTTTATTTCACTTCTAAACATCTTGAAATAAAGTCAGTTATGTTGGATATCAACGTGTTTCATATGTGTGTAACAAAACAAAACACTGTTGATACACAGGAAAATGCAGATTCACATTATTTAATCCAAATCAGACAAACGATTATTAATCACAGCAAAATACAAGGTTTATAGATTGCCAAGAAAGAGGAAGTACTTTATCTATTTACCTCTTAAGAGAGCTCTTGCAATTTTAATATTAGGTGAGGTGAATAATATGTACAAGATGGATACTCGTCCACACATTTTATGTCTGGGCGAAACAGAGGCTTGCCAGAAATGAAGGTTTTGGGTGACCAAAAAACTAAACAAAGTATGCAGAAAAAGGCAGTTAGATTGCGTGCATGGCTAAACTGGCTGTATTTTTTAAAGAAGACTAGCTATGCAAAACACAGCTGCACGGCTGGCTGGCTATCCCTATATGGTGAAACATATCTGTTCTGTGTTAGTACTACTTCAGGATAGATAATTTGTCACAACCAGTCAAATCAACTTAATTTGTTTTCATTTATAAAGACTTTAGGCATCCATATACCTGTATATATTGATTGCTAATAATTGGCAAATAATACACACAAAAATCACCTGATATTGATAACTACAAAATAACATATTAATTGAATGTTCTGAGTAAGACTTCATCGTTACTGCCAGCTAGTCTGACTCAGACCTAATTATGGCTCTCCTAAATGCGTTTACAAAATAGCTAACAATTTGAAATACACAATCTTAAACAATGTTTATTGCTAGAATATACTCTGACAGCATTCAGATCTGGCAGAATATATAGTTAATATTAGTTTTCTCCACTGATTAATTCACTTTTTGAAGAAGAAAAATCTGATTCATAAACAAAAAATATTGGATTTAAATTAATAAAAGAATTCATTTTAACAAATGACATTTCACAGCTGTGGCATTTATGTCACCTACCTGTAACACCTCTCCTTTGCAGCTGCAGACACACATGGTGACCTCCACGTTTTTATCAGCAGTCTTCGTACCTTTCTTGAATTCACCTTGGATCAAGTTAACATAGAGGTCGTTCCTGACATCTCCTGTAACAACAAGATAAATGTGATAAATAACTGTGTAGTGATTATTATTATATACCATATTTGCTATTGTCCCCATTTCTAAAAAGGATTTAGCTCAAATGCAAGTATCACAATATATCAGACATGGGGTCAATTCTGGAATTAGAATTAATGAGTAACTCCAATTCCATTTCTGAAATTGGTTAGTTAAAAAAAATGGAATTGGAATTGATAAATTTGGAATTGAAGAAAATTAAGTCCACAAATTAATTTGCCATTTAATTTTTCAATTCAGAAATATTTCTTCCATGACAATCCTACTTGGAATATGAACTATTCGTAGTAGGTATTCCAAGTATGTACTCGGAGTACCTACTCGAAGTACCTACTCCAATCAGTGATTGGAGTAGATACTCAGAGTAGGTACATCAAAGGGACTAATTGGATAAGCAGTGATTGGCAATCACTGCTTATCCAATTATTCCCCTTGATATATAACCAGTTGTATATAAATGCATATAAAAATATATGGAATTGAATTGGAATTGCTCTATTTTGGAATTGGAAAATTTGATGTGGAATTGACAAAATGGAATTGACCCCATGTCTGCAATATGTTGATGATGATGATACTGATGATGAGGATGATGATATGTCTTATATTTCATTAACCGAATCAACAACCAATCATCACATTAACACAGTCCTATAACTGTAGCT
Source organism: Paralvinella palmiformis (assembly GCA_025642065.1). NCBI lineage: Eukaryota > Metazoa > Annelida > Polychaeta > Terebellida > Alvinellidae > Paralvinella > Paralvinella palmiformis. The sequence continues at coordinate 262,570 of JAODUP010000080.1, read as the reverse complement.
TATCACACAGGGGGTGAACCGTAAACTAATACTGCTAGATAGCTCAGCTGGTAATGTGAGCAGCTATTTTTCTATGGATCATGTGTATTCCAGGCTAACACGGTTGCTATTGTACATTTGACTACTCACTTCTCTTTACACGTGCCTGCCTCAAATGGCCAAACTACAGAAACTGCGCACACTACATACATATAAGTTACACAAGATGTATAAGTTACAAGATGTATAAGTTACAAGATGTATCAGTTACAAGATGTATCAGTCACAAGATGTATCAGTTACAAATGTTATACAAATTTACAAAATTCCAATTCATCAGTTAAACTAACATAAGAATACATTTATATCTAGACTAGTATTGCTGGTCACTGCTAGCACCTTAAACAAAACAGATTCCCATATGGCAAAAGAACAAATATTTCAACAGTGCATCATCGTGTTAGGAGCGGCAAAGCCATAAACTACTACTGCCCACCATGGAATTGTTTATCCACATTTCAGTGTATGTGTTAATTCGTTGTTTTTTTTAGTGGGTTCTTTTGTTAATATCTGGGATCCATATTTCTACATGTGTATATAAGTATGAGTGAGTGAGTGAGTGAGTGAGTGAGCGAGCGAGCGAGTGGTTTATTTAGCCTTGATACTGGTCAAACTAGGGACACTTGACTGAGGGGTAACTCCCTCGGAAATTTAATATATGTACTGTTGTCAATTAAACACATGGTAGTCTAAATAAAATAAGCACGGAACCCTCTCTCTCCTTTTCCCTCAAGATGCTTCCTCAGTACCATGTCTAGTCCATTGTGTTGCAAATCTTCATGTTTGGGTTTTGAATCCCAGCATTAGCTATAAGTACGGGATGTTTCTTAGGGCAACATCCATCAGTCATATGTCTTAAGGTAAATACACAAGCAAGTTCTTCATTTCAGTTAAAAACAGCCACATACTGAGACCATACACCAACGTTATGACAAGCATGGGACAAGGAAACGTGTATGTTAACAAATTTACACTCGCATATAAACATCTATGTTGTAATGTAACACCAACAATCAGTAAAAGAGAAAAACCTTTCGGACAGATAAAAGGAAAAATTAGAAGAATATCATTTGAAATTACATTTGGAATATTTAAATTCTATATACTTGATAGAATGGATATATTATATATATTTACATTTGATAGAGGTACATAAAGTTTCCTGAACAATTCCATATTTTCTCAAATATTAATTAGCTATTGAAAATCAACAGGAGGTAAAGGCCTCAAATGAGTAACCCCAACCTAGTAAGGATGCTTTATTAAATCTACATTATTATTATAAAATAGCTGGTTCCTGTAGACAGTGGAAATATGCCAGCCAATGCCTTGTTTACACAATGATGTTACCAACTTTCTGTCTCTCTCTTTTTGTGTGTGTGTGCGTGCGTGCGTGTGTGTGTGTGTATGTATGCATCCCCCTTATCTGTCTGTCTATCACTTACCAGGTAAGATAACCTCAGGGAAGCCCATTTTCCTTGCTATAGCCGTTGTATTGTTAACAAGATGAGGATACTCCTTCTGTACTTGTTTCAGGTCGCCATGTAACAGCTGAAGGTTGACAAACAGACCTTGACCTTTGTGGTTCACTTCCTTGGCAGAGACGTGTTTCTTTACCAAACTTTCAAGGAAATCTCTTTCTCCACAGCTACAACAGAAAATGAATCAGTGAGATCATGTTATAATCTACATGAAACAGTTTTCCATGTTTATCATGAATGCTTGAGACAAATTATACTTGATTAAAAATAGTAAATGTTTATATATATATATATATATATATATATATATATATATATATATATATTGTAATAAAATAAAGTAAATCCATCAATAACATACTCATAATCTGAGAAAAACTAAAACAGTATGACAGTATGTCTCCTTCCCTCAAAATTAACTTCCTCCATGACATATTAACCTTCATAAAAGGAAACATTAAACACACAAACAGTTCGAAATACGTTTCAATATTTCTGTTCTACCATACATACTCATGTATAAGTAGCACTTTTTATACTCCGAAATCAATCCCAAAATCGAGTGCGACTTATACCCGTGCTCTAGATGGCACAAAAGATGATGTACAGTATGTCAAATCCAACACTGACTCCGACAAAGAAGGCGACAGATACAACAGATGTTCAGTGAAGAGAGTGATGATGATGAAAATTTTGGGTATTGAATAAATATTGCTGATAATTTGCTGATTTTAGTGCATCTTATACACGGGTTCAACTCCAGGAGGGACTTATTGGTCCTAGAAACAGGTACGTCTTATCCGCGGTGCATCCTATATACGAGTATATATGATACATCATACGAATGATCAAACCATATAAACCACAGCATAGCTCCAATAAGAATATGGGAAAATCATTAGTTATAATTTCAATAATATGTTGTTTTGTTTGTTACAGAAATTTGGTCAATTATCACAATAATAATATTATAATAATGGCCGGAATGTCAGTTTTTAAAGTGGCTAGCAATCTCAAATGAGGGAAACAAATTTGGTCTGTAATTTATGGCTTCCCCACGGAGACTATTTCTAAATAAATTTTGAAATTAAAATATATGGCATGTTCGATGGAGAAAACCTTGCCAGCTGCCTGGTTGGATGAAAAACTCCGCCCTACTATAGTGCCACGGCCGAGTAGCGAACCTGCGACCGCCCGCACAGAATGACCATAGCCATAGGTAAATAGTCTCACGGTCTACTTATGAGGCCAAAGAAGAGGTTTATCGCATGATATAATCTGTGGGATGTATCCTGAATTAATGGACAAAATATACACTCCCACGTGACTGAATATCCACTGCCTATTGTGACCAAAACATGGAAAACTAATGTGTAATGCATATAATTAATTATGTATTTTATCATAGACATAAATCTCATATTATATTCATTGTATTGTATAAGTATGTATCAGTAATCTGCTGTAATATATATCACACAGCCACATGACAACAAGAAACCTTCCCCCATTCATTCAAAATGTTTTCCTAGTGTTATCAACAAAGCACTGAATTTGTGATAAAATAATAGTAATAATAATATAGACTCAATCAAGAAGGGGGTCATTCAAAGGTGCTGTACACTTACACTCCCAATATGATTTATGTAAAATAGAATTTGAATTATTAGCATTAATTACTGGTGAAAACTGGTGAACGGATAATAACCTTTAAAGAGAAAATGACGATCGCTACACCCTATCAGCTGTGCCACTTGATCTTACACGCTAAATGATGTGCCCAAACACACCAATACTTAAAATCTCTCAGTCCAGATGCGAATACGCTGTGGCAAATTATAAATATCAGCACCAAAAATATAAATTATCATAATCATAGAAACATAAACACAGGCTTACCCTAGAAATGGAATGAAGTCAGGTTTGTCGCCGGTTATCTCGACTCTCTCTTTTAAAATACCCGTCACATCAAGAACTGTAAACAAACAAACAAAATATATATATATATATATATATATATATATTAGATGTTGTACTTGACACATAACATTACAGAATTCATATTATATTTACTGTGTCTAGCTGGTTTTCAGAAAGTGACTGCTCAAAACAATTCCAAGTTTCTTAAAGTTTAACATTTATTTTCTTCATAGCTCTCTATCCAAATCAAGCGATTCACCACTTGGTGAACAGGTGGCAGCACCATTTTCATGATATCCCAGATTTGAACTAGCAGCCACTGTTCTTCTGCCATAAGCTGGCAGTGCCAGGAAATAAGACATCGAGATAATTCAAAACTGTTTCTCATATGAATTGGTTTGACATGCTCTACCCATGAGGACGCAGACGGAGGCCTGTTAGCAGCGAAAATGATGGAGTTCATTTTTAAATTGTTGTATTAAATATTATGTCGATTCTCTTGTCTGAATCAGAGCTATTGATTCACCTGTGTCTATCTATGTCCCTATCTATCTATCTATCTATCTATCTATCTATCTAAATAACATACATCTAAAACATAGATATCTTGCCCTCACATCATAAATCTGTCATTCTGTTCATTTACCTGCCACCCCAAACGGTCGTCGTAACCCTCGTGTCTGTCTTTTATTGTCTGGTTCTTTCAGATCCATGCGGCCTGAAAGATGAGAGGACGTATAGATTAATATAAGATTAATAGTTAGAAGTAAATCAATGATGTCTATTATTATCTGATCATTAACCGAAATAAGCCAAACTGATGATGATCTGTTGACGAAATGAAACGGATGTTTACCTATTCTGATCACCTGACACACGAGACAAACTTTCTCACGGCTAATATCACTAACTCCAAGGTCCTGGTAAAAAAATACAACAGTAAATTTCATACATATGGGTTGTGTGTGTGTGTGTGTAACATAAACAAACAAAAACACTATAGCAATACAACTCTAGTGTGCATGTTATTATTCAATATAAATAATAATATAAGAATACTCTTATAAATACAGTTTACTACGATATGAAGTATAAATGCAACATACATGAATGTAACATGATGCATATTACATAAACGCAGTGTGTGTGTGTGTGTGCACATGGTGCATGGACTTAAACACGAGATAATGTGCATGCAAAAACTAGCACGTCAGACATATATATAATTTGTTTGATAGTGCCAATTCAAACAAGTCACCTGATCAACAAGAAACTTGGATACATAAACCCTTCACCCATCAACCACTGAACCCTACGGGAAACATCACAAATTCAGAATATGAAGGGATTGTTATTTCCTTTGGTAATCACAATTTTATCTAATAGTCAATCCCTGTCAGCCAGCCGGTAAATCACGTCAGAGCATTAAGGTATCAATTCTACAATGATTTGCTTGCAAAAACTGACTCCTCATTCACAGTTTGAACTAAAATTTAAAAGCATTTAATTAATTTATATAGCACACAAAGTCATCCATCATCAGATACCCTAAGCATGACCTATTTTAAACAATCGATAAAGGAATTAGATTATCATAAATATTACTCCTTGATATGACTGGATGATAGTTGTTTTTAATTCTTTTAAGCATATTTCGGTGAGACTGTCCTCATTCATCTGGCTACTGATGACAACTAAAACAAAACATTCAGAAGCAGAAGCTCGCACTTTTTCTCTCTCCATTTGTGCAGCCTCTCTTGTTTCAGCACATACTAATTTTTAATCTTTTAAGAACTGACCAGGTGAATGAATGAAGATGATGGCGATGATCCGATCTGATCTGAGCTGCATTTGACAGGAAGATGCTGATGGACGCACTATAATACAGTCCAAGATGGACCATTTCTAAACACTAAAACACTAAACACTGATGACAATTAACGCTTCGATCATCTTCGTCAGATTTATTTTATTTCACAAAATAAATGTCAACCGAGAGAGAGACTACATGGATATGATAATAACATTGTAATAACAGTGAGTGAATGAGTGATTGAGTGAGGCAGCGAGTAAGTGTTATGTTTTTCAACCTTGTAGCTGGTTAACACCTGGAACTTATGTCCAAGAGTGTCCACTCTCTTAGAAAATAAGCCGAGATGTCCAACGGACCCAGGTAAGACTTGGATTTGAACCAGGGGGTAGAAAGCTTTAAAATGCAACACCCTTTTGAGCACACAGCGGGAGCTCCCCTCATTGTAATAATAGCTGAACCAGTGCTGTATTTATGAGTCAAGTGGCCAACTTACAGTAAACAATACTCGAAGATTGTTCAACAGATCTATGTTCTTTGGCATTCCATGACTGTCCCACTTCATGATAAATTGGTCGCTGGAAAACAAGAACAAATAATAATATATTTGCTAAAAACAGAAATCCACCAACTTCATCCAAACAGTAGATGTCATTCAAGTGAAGCATGCAAATATAACATTTGCAAAAATGGGTGCCATTTCCAGTCGGATGGGATTTAGGAATACTAGTTTTACGTGGTCTTTAGAAAATGGGAAGCAATCGCAGAACTGCCATTCCCAAACAAGATTTACTGTGGACATTCTGCAGAGATTAAACAAAAAACTGTGTGCATCCATTGTTTAATGATGTCACAACTCAAGATTTTATACCAGTGTCTATGTTATGCAGAAATCCTAGCAATCGGTTTTTTTTTTGGGGGGGGGGGGTATCAGTCCGACAGACCGTCTGGTGAAATAACCCTTGTCACACAATCACAACAACTAAGAGCTTCTTCAAAACATCAAGAAATGATATAATATTTGTGTTAAAGTATATTTAGGGACTTTCATTTTTTAACATTATAAGTCTCACGGCATTTCAATGGGCTAATTATTTAAAGCACATAAATTAACATATGTATCTTGTACGTAAAGAGAACATGAACAATCGTATGCCGAGATTTTCAAGCTAACTGGATACTTGGGTGTAAATAATATGCCATCATATTAAAAAAGCTAGGTTAGCAAGGATGGGAAGTTTAATTTATAAATTGAATTTTCTCATAAATTTTAATGGGCACAGGTCCATTTACATATCCAATTCAGTTATGCTGAGTAGTGTATTAAAACCCAGTAGTATCATAGCATCTAGACTTTCACATACTGTAAATACTATAGTTGTGATGTTTAATTTTGATATCATCGAAACGCTTGCAAAATTTAAAGCAATTCATTGGATATTTTTTGTCACATGCTGAAATATTAAATTCCTTATTACAACTGTACATAAGACTAATTCTAGCTATTTGATATTTTATGTAAAACATTTTAGTCGTTAAATTTCATCGATGTTTTAGTACGAGTCAGATTTGAACCCAGAACCTGGAAGTTTGTAGTGCGATGCTATAACCACTATGCCATTGGTGCTCCTGAACTGGATCAGAAACATCCCTCATAAACCAGAATGAAAGAACTGGGTACTTCTGATATTTATAAAGAGTGAATGGGTGAGTGAATGGGTGAGTGAGTGAGTGAGTGAGTGAGTGAGTGAATTTTTTGTTTGGCCTCAGCACTGATCATGCTTATGACATATAGTCGAAGGTCAACATACTACGAAGTGAAATGATCAGATAAAACATCCGACAAACAGATGAAAACAGTGGGATTTAAATCCCAACCCGGAGATCTGCTCCAAAACCTGTGTGAAGAAAACAAAGTCAAGAAACATCTATGGATTCATGAGGAAAATCTAACCAAAAGATTCCTACATTGATTGTTTAATATATTTTTTGCAAAATCAAGCTCAAATGCCACAATAAATGCAACCAAACACAAACCTGATAAACTGTCCCGACTTGGCATCGTACAGGCCAATCAGGATGTCAGAGTCTTCTCCGATGTAACAAACAAAGTTACGAATGTTCACAAACAAGTTGAAACTCGTCACCTTCTTGGGTACCTTCAGGGCCTACAGCATTCGAGGATATTATATGGGGAGAAAAATTGTATTAAATCATAACAGAACTCAGTGTTAAGTAAATAAACGAATGCTGATAAAAGGTATCAAACAATAAAATCTATCTTACTGATTCTCGTTCCTGGATACGTTGGGCAACATATTTATGCTGTAAAAAACAAAACAAGAACAGTCCACATTATTGTAATATGGCAGAAAATAATTACTCTTTAAAATTACGAACCAATTCTCAAAATTTATAGAAAAAGTTCGATAAATTGGGGCTGTGTACAATACAGAAATATTTGCCTAAGAATAATATTCTATGACTTAAATACAATGGCATACTGTATAGTTTCCAATAGTGGCACAGTATCTAATAGATCACATAACTTCTACAATAATGAGAGTGGATGTCGATGCATCATGAATCTGGAATCCCATACTATTCAGTGATATCTACAATGATGTGTCAGCTTCTCTTCATAACAAAATATAACACACACAAACACACAGATCGTTATATGGGATATAAGCATGGCCATGTATGTCTTATAGTAATGTTCAGTAAATTTTCCAAATAATTATAAACTTAACTTGTTAAGGAAATTAGCACCCAAACTCTCATCCTTGCAAACTGGATTTCTATTGGAAACTATACGTTATATTATAAATTTACGTTACATGCAACACAGTCAAATACAGTCAGACCTCGTTATCAGCTTATAAAACGCTGACTGTTTAGAGTGACATATGCTAACAAAACGTCAGTTTTGAGGTGTAACTGTACTTTTAACGAAATGATTGGTTCTTAACTTCATGCCAAGACAATCAAATCGAATTGGTCATACAAAGGCCTCTAACACACACACCCACTTCTGAATACCAACTATTTTTGTTGTAACTAAATACATAATTCAGTTGTGTCAAAAATATCAAAGAAAAGTAAACACAATATAATAAGGGATGTCCAATAATGTGTACCAACAGAATACCCTAAATTAAATATGATAACAGACATACTAAATCTGCTAACACTTCAATATAATCCTTAAATATAGAAACAGGACACACATCGAACAGTGTTTGCTAATGTACAAAAACATGACATTGCTCTAAACAACACCATTATGGTTTTAAACAATATTTAATGTACAATATAAAACAACCGACAAATAGATAAATTATTACTGACAATATCGAGTGTGACACCATTTATTAAGCTACACCATTTCTCTGTGTTACACCAGATGTGTGGTGTCTCATCAGTGTTGTATAATAGTCACAAATAACTTGAAGCAGTGATAATGTTGGTCTAAATTGATGGCCAGAAATAACTTGATTTGGAGACAGATGATAGGCCGTTTGGTTCAAAGACAACTCTATCCATTCTACATAAATTCACCATATCATGGCATCAATTTAGAATCATATTACAGTGAGAATCCGTTAATCTGACAAGGTTTGTCAAATGATAACATGTCGGAATATCGAGTCCGTCGATATATCAGTAGTCTGTGTCGCACACTTTTAAATCATTAAGACGTGCCATTGTATGTAACAAAAATAATACGCAACATCCGTGGGAACCACAATGACACTTATAATCTCATGGTGTATTTATTTATTTTCAGCAATTATAATAAAATAAATGACCAGATCATTTTTATTATAAAGAAATGATCATGTCACTTAGTCCATTACATTAACTCATGATCTGCTTATTGGAAAGATCACGCATCTGTGTTTGTAATTAGCCATGAATGATTATGATTGGCATCGCATGTCAGTGTTTATGGTCAAGGACGATTGTAATTGGTTACAACATAGCTATTATCACGGGTGGGTTAATTAATTAACCATTACTGACAACACGTCAGTGTGTCTTGCATGACTGAACTAGTGGAAATATTTGGCAATATTTGTGTGTTGTCGGATTATCGAGGTTATTTTACATTCAAATGTCACATTCTGTTGGATTAAAAAGTAATTTATAATGGAGCTAAATCCTTCATACTCACAGCTCACAGACAATAATGTGTCGGAAGGTGGATTTGCTGGATAAACAATGTCTGGATTAACGGATTCTCACTGTATATGAACAATATCGGCTTCGAATATCGCCAAATCCCATCTAAAACACTGAGTTTCATATAATGACCTGAAGGAGGCCATGGGGATGGGGCATTAGTGTCAGTAGCTAATAACAAATAAAATAATCGTATAACATGTCTATATTATTTCAGAAGTGATAACAGAATCATAAACTGTAAATACAGTAAAACACTATGGGTACACCTATTTGTGCAACGGTGCATGTGCATGTATTTCCATGCACGTGTGCGAGCAAAATGATCAGGCCAACATCACAGTTATCCAACCGTTCCTAATGAAAGACCCAAATCATAGAAGAACGTCCATTAATTTGTTTATAACTTGACAGGAGTTTTAGAATAGCCATTGTGCCTTCTACCTGTTGGGCTGGACAATGACCTACTGGTTGGACGACCCTGGCCAAAATCAATCCTTTGGACACGAAAACAAACACGATAAAAAAAAAACATTTGACGAGACGTAAACAAAACAGCACTGTGCCAATCACACGCCGAAACCTATCTTAGCCAAATACCAAGACACTTGACAACATATATATATAAAAAAGGTGTCTACTTCGATCTAAATTTTCATGCATCTGAAGCAAATCTTGTCACCTATTTCTCGAATCGTCAGCATTTGCGTCAGAAGTTCAAGCAAGAGAACAGAACAACGACTTCATATTTCTTATTCGGTATACAATTAGCAACGAAATACATGACTAGAAATATCAAAGAAAATCAGTATATATATATATATGCAGTTATGACATTTTTCTCTCTCAAATGATAGTCGGATGAGATACACCAATAAAAGTAGCCTCGCAAATGAATGATGCTGTGTATTAATGGAGAGAGGAAAAAAATACACCGTTAACTAGACATCCGAATAAATATATCAATGACAAAAGAACACAAACCACGTAGGTAAACTTAGCGCCAAGTTTCCTAAGACCTGCCACTCTGTTACAATACTGTAGAAAAAAGACTGATGATGGACACATATCACCTGAACAATCACCATTATCAGACTACAATGATCATCATCATCATATATATTTTATATATATATATATATATATATATATATATATATATGATCTATTCAGATATCTAACAGTGAATCAGTCCATGTTATTTGACCATACCACCTGTGACCGTCAGCATTTATTAGGGTTGATGCTACTTCTATAAGTATTCACTATCTTCTAAAATCACTGTTTTCTTTTGTAGCCTGTCCTGCTCACTCTCTCTCTCTCTCTCTACCAATATCAGCCTGCCTCTTTTTAATATCAGCCTGCCACCATCTACTCTCACTCTACCTCCCTCTACTGTCAACCTACCTCCCTCTACTCTCACCCTACCTCCTTCTACTGTCACTCTACCTCCCATTAATGGAAACAAACCTGCCATCCCTTAATGCTACCCTACATCCTTCTAGTGTCACTCTACCTATCTACTGTCTCTACCTCCTTCTACTGTCACTCTACCTCCTTCCACTGTCACTCTACCTCCTTCTACTGTCACTCTACCTCCCATTTATGTCATCCTGCCTCCTTCCACTCTCTAATGTCACTCTACCTCCCTTGAATTTCATTTTACCTTCTACTATCATCCTACCTACTCCTAATGTCATGCTGAATCCTTCTACTGTCACCCTACCTCCCTCTACCACCCTGAGTCCTTCTACTGTCACCCTACCTCCCTCTACCACCCTGAATCCTTCTACTGTCACCCTACCTCCCTCTACCACCCTGAGTCCTTCTACTGTCACCCTACCTCCCTCTACCACCCTGAATCCTTCTACTGTCACCCTACCTCCCTCTACCACCCTGAATCCTTCTACTGTCACCCTACCTCCCTCTACCACCCTGAGTCCTTCCACCGTTATCCTGCTGCTCAAACGTTAACGGATCAAATTGATAATAAAATGGTGCAATTGGTATCTTAAAATAGTTTGGTACTTTTGTAACATGATATTATTATCAGATATAATATACATCTCAGTATGAAATAGTCCTTATATTTTCCCTGATGAATCAACCAGATGTTGTATTTATGAATTATGATTCTCTATACCAGTGCCTTATCACACACACACACACACACACACACACACACACACTAATAATATTTCTAATAAGTTGGTTACTTCCTCCTATTTCTACTCCTATAAATATTTCAATTACATTTTATATTTACAGAACAATTAGCCATAGAGTGTGACCTAATTAGGACCAACATCTGCCATCCTAGTATTCTCTGATCTCATCATCCATTGTAAATAAGAACGACCAGGCATATTTTAATCAAAATTCAAAAAATGTAAATATAAACCCTAGGATCTGTCTCCCCTCACACACACACACACACACACACACACACACAGAGAGAGAGAGAGAGAGAGAGAGAGAGAGAGAGAGACACACACACACACAGAGAGAGAGAGAGAGAGAGACACACACACCTGGTCTATGTTAATTCTAGCTGGCAGAACCCAGGATATTACACTAGATAGACATGCCAATTATTGTCACCAACAGGTACATAATAAATAAACAGATAAATAAACATCTTTGATACACCATAAAAAGACAATCATACTTAATAGTTCCACTAATTAGGCTTAATAATGAATGCAGTGCTTCATAATAATTACTTGATATACTATATCATCAATGTCATCATGATGATGATTACTATTATTATTATCATCATTATTATTACAAAGCAGACATGGGGTCAATTCCAATTCCACATCAAATTTATCAATTCTAAATCCAAATGTATCAACAATTCCAATTGACTCTTTTTTTACCTACTACTTTTGGCCATGAGTAGGTAACCCGAGTACCTACTTGGAACACCTACTCGGAGTAGTTTATATTTCAAGTAGGATTGTCATGGAAGAAATATTTCTGAATTAAAAAATTAAATGGTAATTTAATTTGTGGATTTAATTTTTTTGTAGAAAACTTCAGTTCCAATTCAAAATTTACCAATTCCAATTTTTTTTTTAATAATCAATTCCAATTCCTGAATTGAATTGACCCTATGTCTGCTACAAAGCATAATTTCATCCTCACAATCCTATTATCTTCTGCGAGATATTCAGGCAGACAGAAAGAAGTTCCCTCATCTTCTACTTTTTAAACGGTATTTATTCACAACATATTTATACAGGATTGCTGACATGTTTCACGTGTAATGGTTCACTGCCTAACAAACAGACTCAGACCAGGAAGCTCCAAATCGGTATCCACCAACCCTACCAATCACACACATATTATACTCTGACACAGATCAATCAGTATATGGTCTCCAATGAGGCGAACCATTCAACAAGGAAGAATATTGATCATGAGGTGGCATAAATCACATTTTCTCTCAATTACTGCTAAATTGTTTAAGCAGCATTGAGAACTGGAAGTGTTGGGAGTTCTTCATCTGAAACAGGAACTGATGCTGATGATTCAATACTTTACGACGTTTACGTTACCTGTCTATAGAGACTGATCGTACTTGTCTCAGCAGGATTGACTAGATTGCCCTCTTCATCTCTGACCACCAAATCCAAACCCAATCGTCTGAAAACAGAAATCACACAAAACACGTAGGATTAAGAATAACACACACATAATACATCAGATGGCTCCGCTGATCTGGAGACAGACCACACAGCAACCAAAGCCAAGTTTCAAGGACTCGATCGACAAACATTTGTCATAGTTTTATCAGATCAGCCACTGAGAGACTAACGTTTTTACATATAACAGTGACAGTGCTTGATTAGGTCACAGATTTATTTAATTAAAAAGGCTTATCATATATGGCACCAGCCACCATAGCTATAGATTCCCAGCAGAGAGGGGGGGGCCTCCCGACATCTTGCCACCACACAAAGTATATGTTTCAGTCGTCATTTTAGATATTTAAACAGCAGACGCTCCTTGACTCGGTACACCGAATGCCCTAATCCCTCCTTTTGAGCCATGACCAACAAAGCAATGCAAAAGAAAATTTAAATTACGTGTTTATTTCACGTAACTGTCAGGGGTGTAGTTCATAAATCGACCGCCTCTGTGGCCTCATGGGTAGAGCATGGGACTACTTACCCATGGTTACAGGTCATACTGTGCTGGAGGTCGGAGGTTCGAATCCCGGCCATTGCACTATAGTAGGAGGATCTTTTCATCCAACCAGGCAACTGGCAAGGTTCTCTCCACTGAATATCTCATATATTGTAAATTCAAATTTATTTAGAATTAGTTCCCACGGTGAAGCTGCAAACTACAGACCATCTGCGTCTCCCTCGTTTGAGGTAGCTAAGCCACGTAAAACCATTTTGATTTCGGCCATTATTATTTTTAATGTTGTTACCATGGTTTCATTCAAATAGTTTTATCAAAGTTTTTACACACGTGATTTTTTAAACATTTTAACCATGATGCTTGTCATCTAGACTTATGGTTAGAGAATCAACCAGTCATCTATCTAGATGATCAAGAATAACTTATGCTGTGTAATAATAAACTGATGAAGACTGATGGCGGTCGTGTTAGTTCAAACAGAACTCTATCAATACAAGACAGTATTTTCTCTATCGCTGTATCAATCCACTTCAGTCCTACAAACGGATGCCAGCTCAGAGAATACCACTTAAAACAGAGTTCATACACATTTTGACATCTCAGATTCCAGGACTTTCCAATGTCAAATTCAAGGACTGTTTCAATGAATTCACAAACTTTTAACTTGCAAAGATACACCCATATTTCGGAAGTGTAATGACTGAATTCCTATACACTATATGTCAAAATTCCAGGACTTTCAAGGACCTCTACAAAAATTCCAGGACTTTCCAGGCCTGGAATCCGAATTTTCAAATTCCAGGACTTTCCAGGTTTTCAAGGACCTGTGCGAACCCTGTAATACTGTGTGCAGGACTGACAAATGAAAAACCACCAACAGTTGTGAGAAGATGGTTCATGGCAAATTAGGCCCTACATTGTTTAAACTAGATCTAAAAATAAAAATTTGAAAAATACAAAAAACACACATTCCTCTATATATCCTCAGACACACACACAATGTGATTTTTCCCCTGTGATTTGTCCTTGAAAAACAACACTTTTCTTCTGTGACTTTTTTCAGTAACATCTAAGATACCCAACAGTCAAAAATCTGGCCAGGAAGACGTTCATCCATAGGCAGAAGGGCAGGTGATTTATTTTGCACACCTAAAGATTCAATGTCACAAAAAGGCTGTTGCTGACTGACTCAGCCAATAAAATAGGACACTTATGCGAAGTTCGTAGAGCCCTCCATCGTACTCAAGTCAGGATTTATCCCATTTAGATTCAGTGTTGGTATCACTTGATAAATGTAGCTACAAGATACTTCCATGGTAACGGAGTGATCAGATGAAACATCTCACAGCCACAGCTAACTCTGGGATTTGAAACCAGTCCTGGAGGTCTGTTGCATGGTGAATATTACCAACTACACAATAGAAGAGACCAAAGTGTCCCCCCCCCCACCCAGCTTACTGAAGAAAGGCCAAATATAGTACGCTGACAGTGATATATAAATACTCACCATGAACAAATAAACAAAGTCCACATAATAATGGCAACAATTAGTTTTGACAGTCATCCACTATTTTATTATAACATGATCATGTGGTGATCTCTTTAAGACGGGATTGACTCGATACAATAAAGATTGATTTATTATTCTAAATCGCTCCTACACAAATACACATCGACGGTAAATAGTATGTGCATTAGTGGTGTGTTTTCTACATTTGGCAACATAAGAATAACCACAGCATGGCATTATTTTAATCCAGTCAGAAAGTTTAACTGCACCAATACAACTAATGCTGATGCAACCATGTTGTCTAACTTATTTAAATCTTTACATTTACTAATATTTTGCCGATCCCATGACATCCATGCATGCACACAAACCCATGCTGACACACACACAAAATAATAAGTATTAACATACACTCCAGGATGTAGAGTTTGTCCACAAAGAGGACTAATTTGACCCGTCATTTTAATTTTAGCACTTAGGAGTTATGTATACTGAATTTTTATCCATTGGGTATTCTATCCTAGGATCACACATAGAGGATGTTGATAAATCATTCATAAGAAGACAATTAAAAAATATCTACTTACACATTTCCCATGTCGATTTCATTTGTCACCTTCTGCTTCAGTTCCTTTATCTCATCCTGAACATAACAAAAAATTATTTGTTTTGAAAATCTATGCATTTTAAATTACCATAGGTCCCGGCCAATAAGCCAGCCCATCAGGCCATTAAGCCGAGGTAGTTTTTAGGCCTATAATATCACATTTTACAGTAGTACCATCCATGAAGCTGACCCTTTCCCCAGCAGTATTTTCAGGTGATATCAAAAGTTCTGAATGCAGGAAATAGTGGATATTATAAATATGCCCAGTTTTTACAACAATGATAAACATGCTCTTCTACAAATTATTAACATAATCTTGTTTTAACCGTATTTTCACTTTGTGACTGCATGAGTTTAAATTACAATATTGTTGACATTCTATGATTACAATTTGATGTCCATCTGCATATAGACGGCTGCTAACACCATAACATTTCTTCTCCCGATGGCTGAATTTCTTGACACTGAAATAGCACCGGCCATTAAGCCGACCTAAAATATTAAGGGTCAAAATATTGACTCAAAGCATCGACTTAATGGCTGGGACCTACGGTATAAAAATTGCCATGTAAATTAAATGTGTATGGTGCAACACAGAAAATATGGCTGACTAACAAAATTAACCAAAGCGAAATATTAAAAAGCACCATTTTAACAGCACATTTCAAACCATCATTCAAACACTATGTGGCTGATCATACTGTATGTTAACAGACTGTATACTTAACTATACTTCCAAATCTGACAAATTGAAAGGCACCAAATGACAAATAATAATATACTAATTCACAGATTATACTTTGTGATGTTAACCTAACACCAATAAGTTGTTTATGTAATAAAGTAATTTTTATATCCAGTTCTATAGTTCTCATAATAGTTAAAATTCTGTAGAAATGAACTTGTGTTTCATATTTTCTGTAGCTGAATCAATAATAAATTTTCTGGTGATTTAGTCATGGACTGGTAATGTATACCTTTGATGTTGGCACATAGGTAGACAAAATATGGACGTCTATAAACCTTACCTGTTGATTCGTTCACTGTTTGGTGTAAAATATACATCATAATAATAATAATAATACTAACTCAATAATAGTGCAATTTAAAAGATGATTGATGTTTTGTGGCCACTTTTGTGCACATGGTAGGCTAAATGGGCCGAGCCACCTCAAAAGGGAATGAAGCAAAGTCCAAGATGAAACAACCCTCAGATATGGCCACACCAAGGTTCAAACTCAGGTGCTAGTGATCTGTAATCGAATGCACTACCACTTAGACCATGGAAGTACCCGGCCAATTTAAAATCATTTACGTCTAGTAACTAACCACATAATTTACAAAGCAATAGATCTCTCAAATTTTCTTTTTCTTCACAGAATTGACTGGCTAAATTCATTCCATACTTTATTGAATATACCTCAGACACAGAAGGAATGAAATTTCATTTGCTGAAATCGAATTAAACATCCAAACTGTTCCAGAAAATCTGTTAAACCAAAAGAAAACTGCCAAAAAGACGATGAACCTACAAAAGTCTGAACTTGATTTCTCTAAGATGAATCAAACTTGTCACTAAACTATTCATGTCACTGCGATTCTATTAATGTTTAACAATTTAACTCATTCACTTCTGAATGGTGAATTGTGAAAAAAATGAGAATAGTAGCCACTTGCCTGAAAAGATGTCTTCTTGCTATCCAAAATTACTTTAGATGGATCGTAATGCATCTATAACCACGTTTTTCAGAACCCTGGGTTGTTAAGTATTCACGGCACAGCAGCTTTTAATAACTGCTGCTAGATAGGGTTTTTTCTTCATATTATTATTAATATTTTCATCATCATCATAATAGCATTTAGCATTGGATTAATTAATTATTGTTAATTATCATCTATAATTCAGAACCAGAAACAGCATCCTCATCCAAGAAATGAGTATGGTACCAAATTGAATGGATTATTCCATACAAACCAAAGTGGTAAAGTACAATTCAGACTATTAGATAAACAATAGGGCATGGTACCATGTTGCCACTGTTTATATGCCTTAAAAACAGAAGATAACATCAACAAACAAACGAACAAACCAACCATTGTTAGCTTCCGTGACATCAGCAGCCTCCTCCAGTCGATCAGCTTCTCCATCTTCAGATGAATATCTTCGAAGTCGGTGCCTTGTGGCATACGAGGTATATATGACAGATGTTGACCTTTCTCTCCCTGCTGAATATAGGAGACGGTCTCCAGACGGACCAGTTTCGGGTCGCGTTCCGGCCGCTTGTGCGTCTGCTACTCAGGAAGAGAAGAATGCATCAATGTTTGATTACCCTTTTCCTCAAATCCCAATATTTATCGTCTGAGTTCCATCAAAAAAGGGAAATATTTCTTATCGCATCCAATCCAGATCTCAGGATGCCAAGTAATTTATTACAGCAAGTTTTATTTGCATATATAAACATATATACATTGTATTATTCCATGTATTGCGCGCATTCATGTATAATTCTCACCCCCTTTTAACCTGAAAATACCTGGAAAAACCTAGTTTTTGTGTATGAGGCGCAGAAGAAACCCCCGGGATATTTACATAGACAGCGCTTCAATTGACGACATAAAACACATAATAAACACACACATGGCTTTATACAAACTGTGGAATACACAGACAGTTCAGAAATAGATCAAATACATATATAACGTAAAACACATATAAAATAAAACTTTAATCAAATATTTTATTACGTAATATTGTATAAGAAAAGCTACGATCAAAGTCAAAAGGTACCCGGTTTTCTCATGAACAGGTCTAAAAAAGCTGGAAACATTTAGATATGCTCTATACAGGCCACCCACAAAACAACCAAGGAAAAGAGTGAGAAAAAAGCTGTGCAGTATACACAGAAGAATATGGTTTGTGTGTGTATATATATATATATATATATATATATATATATATATTACCCCACACATATTTACACACACACACACACACTTTTTGTAAAATTCTAAAGGTATACCTCTATGTGTACACTCATCTTTCATTCTCTGTTTGTGTGTGTGTGTACTTGTTTATATTTATACACATACAAATGACTAACCATATACAAGTCTTTCCATATTGAGCTCCACTCTCTGAGTACACAAGTTATTTCTTGTACTATTGGCAGTTCATTTGGCACAGTGGTCTCTTGAGACCTGGATAAAGTACACGACAATAACATAATGACACCATACATTAGAACAATGGGAAATAAATTTAGATAAAATATTGTTTTTGAATTTTCTATATATTTAAGTCTAGTAAACATTTATGTCAATAGAACCTAAATTTGTACCATTAAAAAGGGCATGCATGCATATATATATATATATATATATATATATATATATCCCAAATGGCCATAAACCCCAAGAACTGATATTTAAATCACAATCAAGATATATCTAAAATGTTTCACCTCATTACATTTAAGGGTTGCTTGCCTAATATAGCTGATGATAATCGATGTTTTACAGCCACTTTTGTGCACAAGGTAGGCTAAATGGGCCGAGCGACCTTCAAAAGTAATGAGATGAAGTGAAAGATATGCCCACACCAGGATTCGAACACAGGTGGTAGTGATCTGTGGTCCAGCATGCTACCGCTAGACCACGGAGGCCTTGCCTAATATAGAGCATTGTGTAAAAGAAAATAGCCACAAATTCTTTTTCCATTAAAAGTGCAAAATGCGTTCTGGTTTCATTCTATTTATTAGGAATGTCAATGATACAAAATTAAAACATATGTTACACTGCATGCCATCTGGATTTCAAAACGTGAACATGACGCAAAATCTGTGCACACAACAACAAATAGTTGTTGTTGTGTTGTACACTGAAAAGAAAGTGAACAACGAAGAACAATTTACTATTAAGTGGCCAACATTTAGATAAAATGCTGGATTTAACTTTATAAACTAAATAAGTTGATCAATTTGTTATCCATAAATATTTCTTTGACCATGATGATGATGATTATTATTATTAAAACCATGGATAATCAAAGGATGTAAATGAACTCCCAATCATTTACACAAGTGCCTTTATCCAGGTTAAAAATGTCATATCAATGTCTTATGTCTAATAACTGTAAACATGTTTGCTTTGTATTTTGGGGAGAATCCCCAGGCTGTCCCTTATTCAGCCCAATCTCTATGTTGGAGTGGTTGAGAACATGTTTATAGTGATAAATCCACTAAGTAAATGTAATACACAATAATGATAATGTTGGGGTGGGTAAATTAGTCCAAAGAGTCCTTTATCACACCTTTCATCAGAAAGTCTTATAAGATTATAATGTAACAGTGAACCCATTATGAAGGAAGCAATTATAAGGAGAAACACAGTTCTGAATATGTTCCCGATTTATTTTGATATTTCGGACGCAGCAGTAATCCAGGTACGTACACGACAGCCAAAATACTTACCCTGACTTTTCCAGGCTACACCCTTTAATATGCACATATGTCTGAGGAAAGATGCCCCTCTCTTGTCTATTCTTGACCAAAAAGCCATAATACCAATCTGAAAAACATTGAACTCGATCAACAAATCAGCACAATATAAATAATAATGTGATTTCGTTCACCTGCAAAATATACTGGTAGTTACTTTTTTTTAATAAGATAATGAAAGAAAAAACCAAATGCTGCACTCACCTCCAAGCTCTTTAAGAATGTGAACTGAATCACCTATAGTTAACTTTAAACCATGTGGAACATCTCTGTCAAAGTTACATATCACTGAAAAAACATACGTTACAGCATGGTAAAGTACTGGATTACAAGTATGAGCACACTTAAAACAAAATACAAGTACGAATACTTATTTTATCAATGTACTCAAGTACAAGTAAGAGTACATTTCAAAGTATGAGTCCAATTTTTCAGACATTTCCTCAAACAAAGCCACTATGTCATGTGAATGAGGAAACCACCAATTTATTGGAACTTTGCTATTTCATAATGGTTCATATCGACAAGTTCACATTGACGTATAGGAAGTGGTCGATCTAGATCTACATATAATAGCTGGTTTAATACATGTAGAATAAGGTATCAATGGTTTCAGATGAACCCTCAAGTAAAAGCATTCAATAATTAACTATTACGCAAACCTAAATTTCAATCTTTATTTAATTTTTTTCATTTAACCATGTTATACACGTTTTGCAGATATGAAAAAAATAGTTAAATGAAAAATCATGTTTAGCCACAAGGCACCGAACTTAACTGTAATAATAATGTCTTCCCAAAATGCATTCAATGCAAACATTGCATCTGATGAATATCAAGCTTTCAAATGTCAGGTCTGCTAGCAGACCTCCCAGCGGGATGGAATACTCTGCCTGCAACACCGAACAACCTCTCTACAGGAGGAGACAAGGTTGGGACACTGAGATAATCAGCTGCAATGTTTGCCAGCAAAGGGAGGTCTGATAGTTGAACCATTCCAGTATTAAAGTGGATCACTACTTTGGTCTGTGGATGACTGACTTAGATAGTCATTCATCTCAGTTAGAGCACCTGTTGTCACCTGATGAAAAACAATACTCTGCTTATGGTGAATGTGCTCAGGAATGTACTCAGATAGTAGGAGTATTTTATGAATGTATACCCGAGTACAACGTTTATCATACATCAGCCCCAACAATGATAAGTCTATAAATATATATATATATATATATATAATCTGGCCGAGAATATAGCTTGGAACAGATATAGTGCTGATATGCTTTTTCTCTCAATTATGTGAACTAAAGTCATTAAAGTTTCCACTGTCCATCGTACAGAGCTCCACCCATAAAATAATTCTGATTAATTGTATCTGAATTGACAGCTTTTACTTATGTTTTATTAGTTACATGAAAATATTTCCATCAAAATAATGCTACAATTTCATAGATCTCAAACAGGAAGATGCTGAAATCAAAATCTTACTCCATTAGAGAGAAACTGGCATTCTTCAAGAGTACAGCAAGGTAAATCATATGCCAGTGTCCCTGAAAATGTCCATTTAATTAATTGATTGGATTTCTAGTGTACAAATAAAAGAGTCACTCTAAATCACACAATTTTCTATAAATTTACTTGCTCACCATCTCAGATCCTTTTTTTAAATCACCCAAATACATCTTTATGGAAAAATTACACTACAAATTCTTTCTGAGATATAGGCCCCTCAAGAAAGGTACATGACCACCTTTTTGCCATTGCATGAGGCAAAATCAAGTAGACAATGTTATTTTAAATGACTATATATCAGCTTTGAAAAAAGAGTTGAAATTTGGCCCAGCTAAAGGTTGCATCACATCATTCATCCCCCCACTAATGCACAGAGATCTTCACTATGTGTGGTCTATTTATAACACAGTTCACGAACCCCAGACATATATATGTATGTGTGTGGGTGTGACCACATATATATAATATATATAGTGAGAATCTGTTAACCCGACAAGGTTTGTCTCATGCTAATATGTCGGATAAACGTATATGCCAGAATATCGAGTCTGTGACATACCGGTAATCTGTGTCACACAATTTTAGAATGTAAAGACGTGCATTGTATGTAACAAAAATAATATGCAACATCCATTGGAACCACAATGACCCGTATAATCTTGTGGTGTATTTATTTATTTTCAACAATTATAACACAATAAATGACCAATCAGTGTGCAATGATACGGAATGGCATTGAAGCCATTGATCATTTTGATGTCTGTTACAGATATTATAAAGAAATACTCGTGTCACTTAGTTCATCAGATTAACTCATGATAGGCTCATTGGAAAGATCACACATTTGTGTTTGTAATTAGCCATGAATGATTATGATTGGCTATGAGATAGCTACAGGCAATGGAAACACTGTGTGTTGGTGTGTATGGTCAAGAAGGATTGTAATTGGTTACCACATAGCAATTATCGTGGGTGTATGAATTAATTAACCATTACTGACAACATGTTGATGTATCTTGTGTGACTGAACTAGTGGAAATATTTGGCAAACTTTTCGTGTTGTCGGATTATCAAGATCATTTCACATTGAAATGTAACATTCTGTTGGCAAAATAAAGTGTCAGTCGGAACGCAATTTTGCTGGATTAAAGAGTCATTTATAATAGAGCTAAATCTGTCACAGACAATAATGTGTCAGAAGGTGGATTTGCTGGATAAATGATGTCTGGATTAACAGATTCTCACTGTATATAATGAATGGTAACATGATGAATACTTTATCTCATATTATACCATGTAATGTATCTTCTATATATTTATATTATATATATATATATATATATATCAGGATGAAAGTGCTTTAAAAAGCGAAGTGAGCATATGCATCTGGGGTGGGAGAAATATTTTGGGTTTTGTGCATTTTTAGGACAATCTGAGATTAATAGATTGAGGATAAAACATGATTTTTGCAAGAGAATTCTTTTTCAAGCCAGTTTGGCCCACTCCTCATCCCCAAAGACGTTATTTTTGGCTCTAGAAAAATCGGAATTCCGGTAAAAACGGGAAAACTCGCATCCCTGATATATATATATATACTCACTAGCCTGAAGACAAGATCCACACATCCTGGCTGTCTGGGCTACATATTTTTCTGGCCCTTACATATATATATATATATATAGTCTAAAACACTAGCCGCTGCCCAGCAAAGCTACCGGCATTTTGAGGCAAGATATGTGGTAGTCTCAAGTTCATTTCTCATAGAATGATTTTCCGCTGTTTTGGAGGTCTTCATGGTGTAAAAAGTATCATTGTTTAAAACACCAGCACCGATACCTCACCAAGAGTTGCTAAAAAGCACTGTTCCCGGTTGTAGGTTGGATCTTGGACTGATTTATCAGCTGATAGCTTCCAGATCTGAAATAATGCTAAAATCTACTATTGTAACCATTTCAGATGTCATATTTATAAATATTTATTGAATATAAGAACCATACTTGAAGGATAGGAGAGTAGATTTTAGCATTATTTAAGATTGGAAACTATCAGCTGATAAATATTTGTCATTTATCATGATCCATTTTCTGCTGAAAATCTGTCCAAAACCCAGCCTACAATTGGGAACAGTGCTTTTTAGTGACAATTGGTGAGGTATCGGCACGGGTGTTTTAAACTATGATACTTTTTTACACTGCAAAGAGCTCCAAAACAGTGGGAAATCATTCTACATAAAACAAACTAGAGACTACCACACAGCTTGCCTCAAAATGTCAGTAGCCCGGTTGGGCTAGTGTTCTAGGCTACTCACTAGGCTGGAGACAAAATCCATACGTCCAAGGCTTCCGGGCTACCGATTTTTGCGGCCCTAATCCGGGTCTCTTTTTTGAGAAATTAATAATGATTTTTACAATATTTAAAGGTAATAAATCAAGGTATGTGCAAAAAAAGCATATCATATTTATTAAATGTATGATCAATTATTGACATTTTTATGGTACAGCCTCCTCCTAACTGCTTCTAGGTATCTGATACACCCACTTTTATTTAAATTTTAACTAACATAAGATATAAAAACTATGTATCTTTCTTTTACAATCGAAATATTCTTCTACAAGCAATATTTTTCCCAGAACATTTCCTGATTTTGTAAAACTGAAGAACATTTCCAGGACATGGAAAATGAATTTGATGTGTTCCAGGATGCGTGGGAACCCTGTATGAATAATATGCTGTAATATGAATTTGCTACATCTCTTTATTAGTATCCAAAATCTGATTTGCAATTAGTCAAAATTGAAAATATATATCTGAATTTTGACTAATGGCATACCAGCTGAAAAATATTAGTTTCACCATGGCTAGGGTGATAAATCAAGGATAACAAGGAAAAACAACGTGGCAACAACACAAGTGATAGATTATGATAATTTGCTGCTGGATGACAAGTAATATAACTATGCCATCTTCATATTCCCTAACCAAGTGATTTGAAATGAGATATTTTACCATCAAAAGATCCGTGAAGAGTGCAATTCTGTGTATGTGTGTGTGTAACAAACAAATAGACATCGTCGCAAATTAGCTTAAATGACAACAAAAGCATCCACTCACTGTACAAACATGATGTTGGACCTGTTGGATGTTTACCATAGTCTCAGTGTCAAACTGATGTCTAAAACAAATTACTGCTGACAGATTTTTATATATAGTCAGACTACATATGTACAAAACTACCAATGCAAGGAAATCATGTGAACGAAGAGGGAATTTATTAGACGTTATCAAGGTATGATATTTCTGGCATTTTGTTTACATCGTGTAGTTTAGAGTTACCTTTATAAAATTATTTTACTCTATTATCGCTGCTTTAATCATGTAAACAATTAGGTCTGAAATTGGTTTGGTTGATTTTGTGCTGACAAAGTCAACTCTAAGGACGTTAGTAATATAGTAATAAAAGAACTGGGTGGTGAGTTAAATACAATTATTTGGCGAGTAGATATACTATAATGATGATGATCAGATCAGGATCATGATTCATAATTGGGTGGAAATCATGATCACGGTCGCGTTGATCACTCGATCACACTGCAATAAATATGATTATATTGATAACAACAACTTATCTATTCCTACCAATGCCAAGTTTAGTGTTTATATCTGTATCCACCCAAACTGTCATGATGTTCCTGATGCCTGATGCCGCTTGTACATCTCCGTAAAATACTATTAGATCTAGACTACAGATCTAAACAAGACGCGGAACTAGAAGACATGACTTATCTGTTGGTAGATAACGCGCTGCAGACGACTTGATTTTGTGACGTAGGAGATGAAATGGGCGACATCGTTCGCTGAATTCGGTCCAAAACGAAAGCGCGTTAATTATTTTTGCGGTTAAAAGTCTGTCATTTTTCTGTTAAAAGTATATTTAGACATCATGATATTTTGCATTCGTACGTTATTACAATTAGACCAACAAGCCATGCATGTGCCATGCCCGACACCCATGTAACCTGATTTGTAGTTGCATTGCCGCCACTCTCACTGTGGAACCATGGATGATTGAGTCGGGAGGTTTATTCGTCGGGGATCTGGACAAAATGCCGGATTGTTAAATGTATTCAAAGAAGGCTCACGTAAACTGTTTCATCTGGGAGATGGCATATCATTCAAAGGCAGATGTTTGTTCGGACCAGTATGTGGCCACATATGGTTTGATTAACATCAGACGTTTTCCACGAAGAATTCAGTGGAGCTTGGAAAATTCGAATTATAGTACCCAATATCAAAATTTAAGTTACATACTTGATCACGAAGAAGATTTAATAATGAATAACCTGAAATGCGAACTGTTTTGTATGGCATATAATATAGTCTCAAAATTGTAAGTAAGTAAGTAAATGTGTTAAATGTGATGAATTATTATTATTATTATTATTTCAATCGACCGAAAAGTACGAGGGTCTGAAAAAATACAAAATAAACTTTCTAACATGAAATTGTTATAGAAATATATAAATAAACTATTAAATATTTGCGTTTTAGTCCAGGCATAATCTAATGCAGTCTCAAAAAAGAAATTTAAAGTTACTCACTGAGAAAAAATACTTATTCAGCACAGCCTCTATGTTGGAGTAGTTGAGAAACCTATTCCTCCACCACTCACAGGGGAGCAGCACGGAAAGATGGAGCCGAGATACCCTGAGGGTTGTCACTGCCAGAGTGTTTTACGTCCTCGGGGGGGGGGGTTAACGTCCCCCTTTATTTTTAATAATTCAGTGGAGACAGCGGCACCATTTAACGTGGTCATTCACCCAGGACGTAGTGAGCCGAGAAATTAATCTCTGAAAAAGTTTCTACCTCTTACTGGGATCGAACCTGTGACCCTTGACACCAAGTGCCGGGTGCTTAACCGCTAGGCCACCTGAGCTCACTAATATACACTGTATACAGTCTGTGAGTTTACATACTGGACAGGCATAATCGACTCTATGTATTTGTACTGAGTTTTGATTGGCTAATAATCAAACTGTTCGTGGGCAATATCTTTTTGAAACAATCCCTGTAAGAGACAATTTATTGACGTGTACCGGTTCTATAAATGGCACATGATTTAATGGCCAAATAGTATATATTCATCCTGGTTATTTTTATTATTATAATTTTTTTATCATGGAGACACTATCCCTATATGACAACATATCAGATCCGGATCTGGATCGATCAGAGCCTGTCGATACAACCGCACTGATCAGTCGAACTTGGCGCATCGATCATTCATCATCATTGAGAAAGGAAAAGATTTGTCAGATAATGATATAATCGCTCGTGGCTCGGATAGTATACATGCAACGTCTTATTGTCAGCTCTCTGTGTAATTGAAATCAGTGGAAAGCTAAATAAGTGCATCAAAGTACGGATCTGATTTGCCGATCTATAACAGCCGAGTGGAAATTTCCAAACAGATGGGTAGCTGCATGAACTATTCTTTTATTTTCGCGAATAGCTTTTGCAAATGTCTATAAAAGACACAAATTATTTATCATTTATAGTGTCAGTATATCATTCGTTGAAAACGGGTCCAGGTCTTATGCTCCCAGGTCTTTTGCCCTTCATTAATTGTTCATCTGGTCTTCTGCCCCTTGGTCTTTAGTCCCATCATTAATATTGTGCTGTGTTATATTTTTAATTTCCTATATATGGTTCATAAAAAATTATTACGATAAATAAATAGGGATATGGTTAATACAAAATAATTAAGATAGTACATACATTGGTAATTAAGTGTCTTTTACAAGATAATTTTAATGCACTATATGTATGCAATATAACTAATGTTTCATTGTTCACTGGAACTAAGAAACTCGCCTGTGTCATATATATGTTATTATATTCAGGTCTCTTTCCATTCATCTTTCTGATCAAGGGGTCATCATAATTGCAATTGTTGATGATAGACAATGAATAAAAAGAACGGTTAGCAAGCAGATCTCGGATGACGGTTTTGAGCAATTAATAAATCGAATCACTACAAATAGTGCTGATAGTGATGCGTATGTCATAAATCTATTTTGACAATCACGGAGATAATAATAAATAACAGAGGTGATGTGAAAGTGGCTAATGAAGGGCATGTTTACACTCAAAAGTGTTCAAAGAATTCAACAATCGGATGGGAATGTTTCCAGCGTAGAGGGTGATCATGTAAAGGGAAAAAGGCCCAAGGGGCAAAAGACAGAAGGGCAAATGATCGGAGAGAAAAGACCGGATCCGGTTGAAAACATATCCGACATATTAATAAACAGTGAACTACCTTAGTTTAACATCAGCCTTTTCGGTAGGGAATAGAGTAGACGACCGCTTACAAAAAGTAGGCAGCAGCTCACCTGTGTTGGCCTGTAAAAACACCGCGATGCCATTGCCGGGGTGTTGCTGGAGGGAGGTATGGAGGCTGGAGGGAGGTAGTGAAGGGCTGGCCGTGGGGTAGTGGTAGTCACACTAACTCCGGAGTGACCCTTCTCCATTGGAAGGAGGAGGAGTAGGGGTTCTCCCTTGAAAAAGTTTGGAAAATAGTGGGGGTTTTTTTGCATTCTAGGCCACCTTTTCGTGAAAAACCAAAATAGCCGATCGATTTTCTGCCGATAAAATATAGGCGACGAGGGACTGTAAAATAGACGACGTATAGCGTCGGACGTCGGCTGATATTGAAAAAGGCTGAGCATCCGAACATCTTTAAAAAGGAGCTGCAATGACGCTCCGGACAGGACGTGATGACTATGTGTCTGAGTTACGCTCTGCACTTATAATAGCAATATGCGTTGTATGCTCCCTTCGGAGTTTAGGTGTATGCTGGATTGAAACAGGTATGATCCAGGCCCAGGGATAATAATACTGTAAAGCGCCTTAGAGCAGCTATCTAACTGGATAGGTTGCTACATAAGTGTCACTTATTATTATTATTATTGTTATTATTATTTTTTTGTTTTGTTGTTGTTGTTATTATAAATTGAATCCAAGCAATCTGCTGTATTTATAGTAGTTGTGTTTGATTGAATGATCTGCTGACATCAACGATTGGCGGACCACTTTACAGAGAATTCAATTTACTCTTAAGTTTTATGAAACTTTCGTACTGCCAAATTTTATTCTTTGCCCATTGTTATATCATTAGTATTCAATGCCTTCCACAAGAAATGTGGAGAAAGTACAAAAGCGGATGGTTAACCCTTTATCTAAAGATACTAAATAAAAAAAGCCACCATTGTTGGAAAAGACGAATATGCTCTCACTTAGCTTGCAATGGATGCGAGCTGTTACAATTTAAATGCTTAAATTAGACTAATCCTTCTTTCACGTTTCTATATTAAGAAGCCAATGTATAATTGACGAAAGTCAAGAATCCTATATTTGCCTGCTTTTAATACTGGAAAATGTGGATATTAAACGTTCCTTTAATTATAATGGATGCAATTTATGGAATTCACTTTCTGAACATATATATTAAACATACATACTTCTAAGCAGGGTTACGTGAATTGTGATGGGTCCCTTATTAAAAGAGTTCTTTAAAAGAATTTCAGCTTATTTTTATATATAATGACTTGCATGGGTAACTTATATTAAGTAACTGTAACATAGCCACTCGTAACCTAAATATGTTAGTCATATAACAACTATATATGGCGATTATATTCAATATATATATATATATATATATATATATATATATATATATATATATATATATATATATATATATATAGTATTTGAACTTGGCATGGTCATGTCTGAATTAAGGGTGTTTCATCTTTCACTTCGCCTACATTGTGCACAAAAGTTGCCGTACAACGTCAACTATTCCATTTGAACTATTGCTTATTACAGTCTAGTTTTAGCATAATATTGTTGATACGATACCGTAGCTGTCACGTCTTTATATTTTGTCATTGCTGATGCAGGCAATTGTGTATTTGCGTGATATAGTTGCTAATTCTTAACTACATTGATTCAGGGAAGTGTCCAGTAACTATACGGAGGCCATGTTTATTTCCACGTGAGCTTAGACGTATTGTGATTAGTCTATTTGACGGAAATCATATCGGAAGAAGAACTTCACGCGAATGTGCACTTCTGTTTTGAAAAGTCTGTGCCGACTACAAAATCTGATTGAATTAGCGCCCCAAGTGATTTGTTTAGGTTTAACACACACACACACACACACACACACACACACACACACACACACACACATCGATCTCGCTTTATAATTACACTAATTAGATCACTACATCGATCTATCACTGGATCCATGGGGCGGAGGAGGGCCCAGTTCTATGGGGATATGAAGCCGACGTTGCGACGGATTATTTCTAAATCCGAGATTATTTTATGTGTATTTACATATATATTATGTGAGTACGTGTGTAACCGTTATACTTCAATACTGTCATAATTAGGGTGCTGCACTCAAAACCTCCCACTCACACTTGTGTTTATCCAATATTTTTTGGAGGGGGGGGGGGCTGAGGCGGAGGAGGTGGCATATATCCCAGCTCTGACCGCTGCTGAGGCTAATCAATTAACTTGATAAAAATGAGATTTATTACTCAATTGATGTATGTTAAATATCTCGTCTGTGATGTTTTGTACTTTAATTAAAGCTGCAGTTCTGAATTAATGTGCCGAATACGTTGGATGTGTATGTATGTATGTGTGTGTGTGTGTGTGTGTGTGTGTGTGTGTGTGTGTGTGTGTGTGTGTGTGTGTGTGTGTGTGTGTGTGTGTGTGTGTGTGTGTGTATATGTATATATATATGTGTGTGTGTGTGTGTGTGGGGGCGCGTGTGTGTGTGTTTTAGCTGTGTATAAAAAGGCACAGGCACAGAGAATCTCAAACCGTGAATTCAAACTCTGGACGTTTCTTCAGGGGACTGAATCCAGAGTGGCGACTTTTCTTGCTGATACATGTGTAATGTTTCACCAGTCCCTAAGCCGCCAAGCAAAATCAAAATGCGAATCACCTACAGCCGTGGAGTTTGGAAGTAGAACACCCAAGTCAGATCACGGCAGTAGTAAGAATGTTTAGCTTAATGGTTGGTTTGGTTTTGTTGTTCGGGGAGAATCCCCAGGCTGTCGCTTAATCAGCACAGCCTCTATGTTGGAGTGATTGAGAAACCTCCTCCCCCACCACTCACAGGGGAGCAGTACGGAAAGATGGAGCCGAAATACCCTGAGGGTGGTCACTGCCAGAGTGTTTTACGTCCTCAGGGGGTTTTTAACGTCCCCCTTTATTTTAAATAATTCAGTGGAGACGGCAGCGCCATTTAACGTGGTCAGCCACCCACGAAAATTAGCTTAATTATCTAAGCAGCCCTATTTATAGCTATTTTTCAATTGCTGTATCTTTCTTCAAAGCAATACTATATAAACTATATAACCCAATTGTCATTGTCTTCATCAAAGATCAGTTTTTACAACGGGCAGGCATCACGAAGCGACTACTATTAAAACTGTTTATCTTAATTGCTATTAAAAGACTGACATCTGCGCTGAAGCAGACCGTAATAGCGCGTCATAGCTTCCGTACTGTTTGAACTATGTTATCATTTTCAAACCTGATCTAATGTTTGCTATTCTAACTATTGTAGTAATAAAGTTCTTAAATGTTATTTATGACAAACAGGTTAGAGCTAATCTTGAATGCCATAATACAAACTGGACATAACTGGACACAGGAAAGATAATTCTATTCCCACATACAACCAAAGTGAATTTTATATGCAACTAAAGTTGTTATATAAAACACTCCAACCGCGCGAGCTGTGTCCAATGCCACCGCTCGAGATGCCATGCAGTGTTTCTATTCCTGAGTCAGGAGTACTTACAATGCTTTAAGAGCGTACTGTGCCTGGGCTCCGGTGGCCTAGCGGTTAAGCACCCGGCACTTGGTGCAACGGTCGCAGGTTCGAACCCCGTAAGAGGTCGAAACTTTTCCAGGGATTAATTTCTCGGCTCACTACATCGTGGGTGGCTGACCGCGTTAAATGGCGCTGCCGTCTCCACTGAATTATTTAAAATAAAGGGGGACGTTAGAAACCCCTGGGGGCGTAAAACACTCTGGCAGTGACCACCCTCAGGGTATTTCGCTCCATCTTTCCGTACTGCTCCCCTGTGAGTGGTGGGGGAGGGGTTTCTCAACCACTCAACATAGACGCTGTGCTGATTAAGCGACAGCCTGGGGATTCTCCCCAAACAACAAAGCCAAAGCCACTGTGCCTGCTACAGTCGTTTAAATGCTGGATAACCAGGCCAGACACCTAAACGGCGTCCCTCCAAAGACGCAAATAGTACAGCTCTAGATAAACTTTTCTTGGATGCAGGGACCGGGAAATATAGTCTCCACGCATAGAAAACGGAACTTTTTTTAACCGCAGCATAATATGCCTTGTGATATTTGCTGGAGGGTCAAATACCTCATAAACATACAAATCCAATAAATACTTGACCTACTATGACCTACATTCTGATCGAGTTATAATTCCTTGAATTTCTAAAAAATATGTTACGCCAGTAAATTAATTTAACGTGCTCATGATGTTGTGAGCCGATAAATTAATATTTTGGTGTTGTTGATAATAATGTTATCCTGGTTTTGCCATTCTAATCATGTACAGGAAGAATAGTACAAACATCTATGCAAAATATTCTTCTTGAGGTTACTTAAATCTGTCCATGTTACCAACACGTACGATATAGAGTGCGTTATTATACAACATATTATAGTATAAAGTATAATCAAATGTAACATTATTTTTGGAACTCTCCTACCAAACAAAATTAAATCAGAATTGCCAAAATATGCTAACAAGCCCAAAGAATGTGTAATTGGATTATCTGTAACAAACAAAACTAATTACTACAGTAAAAAAGGTTTATTTCAAAGGATTTCAAGATATTTATATTCTTTATATTGTTAAATTCATTCTGGCATAAACGGTTCATATATCCATTTCAAAATTTTGTTAATAACATATTAATCTATTAATGATATGGCGCCAGAATACCTGTGTGGACTGGTGTCCATTAGCAAGTCATCCCAAAAATTCAGGTCATCCAGTCAGATACTATTGCAGGTGCCAGTGTCCCGGCTCAAGTCATATGGTGATTGTGTATTTACTGTTACAGCCCCCACTTTGTGGAATAGGTTACCGGCGGATATTAGAAATGTGTCGTCTCTTGAACATTTAAAATCTCTTCTAAAACACACCTATTTAAGGTCGCTTTCACAGATAAATAATTATTATCTTTTAAATCTCTTACAGGGTTTTTACAGACATATTATTTGGGATATTATTATATTACATATTAGTTGTACAGCGCCTTTGAGTGGCTCCTGCTAGTAAGGGCGCTTTATTAAATATACATTATTATTATTATTATTATATTTTCCTTGTGGGGCCCAACATTGTATGTATGCACATAACTTCTGTATAAAAAGTGGGTTAATAAAGTTGATATTTTCTTCTCTTATCATGCCCTTATGATATAATTATGGTCCAATTGAACCATATATAATTATATCATAAGAAAATAGCAACTTTAAGGATGTAATACGATCCCTGGGATTTATTTATTTGATCTAGTTCATAGATAGAACTGGGTTCGAACACAAACGTGGAGATCTGTAACAAAAAACCCTTATCAACTGTGCTGTGTGATCATCCGAATTGATGTCCAAGTACGTGTCTAATATTTCCTAGTTTCGAACGATCGAGATTCGAAACCGTGTGATCCTTCAACTATTATAAGTGGCATATGTGTTGGCCCTAAAAGCGTATGCATCCGAAATAATTACTGATTATAGAATGATTTACGTCTGGTATAATGATCTACCTGTATAATTTAGGCGTCGATTTCATACAATCAGCTGTCCGAATCCAAAATTAGCAACGAGCTTAGCTTAGGAACGACATGAATATGGGCCGAAACCACATTGCAATTCACAAGTTGTTTAGCGAGAGGTCTGTGGGCATCTCGATTTCTTGTTTACAATTATATCTCGACTAGATCTAGACTCTGTTATCTACAAAAATAATTTCACTGCCTGCCGACCAAATAATGCATAATCAAATCAACCGAAAACCCAATTAGTGTGCTACGTAATTTTTCATTTGATCCGAAGTGAATTTAAGAAACGAAATAGCTGTCATTTTAAATGAACCCGTCCTCTCCTGCCACCTGGCGCCATTGATTGAAAAGCACATGTTTACAAAATATGGCCTCCGTGGCGAAAGAACAATTACGTCGAGATCTGAAAGGTATCTTGAATTAGATGACTGAGCATATTATCTAGATATGATAGACGTCGTCGTTGTCTACTATCGGAATGATAAACAATCCGCCTAAAGGCACTATCTATCCTGTTATTGTTTACAGATATCTTGAAGGGGGCTGACTTGTCGGAACTTTCTTCGAAAAAAGTTCGAAAACGGCTGGAGGCTAAATATAACGTAGATCTCACGGACAGGTCAGTAGGAAATTGTCTAGTTGTGGCAAAGTTGTCGTTGTTTGGCGGAAAACCCCTGACCAAGTGAACGTAGCATGAAACGGACTTAATTATTAGATCTAGACTAGATCAGTAGATGTAGTTCTAGACTAGAGTAGATAGTCACAGTCAAGATCCCATTTCAGACATTTGATTTTGAGTCACAAATTTTCCTATCTTCCAGGTTACAACTGAACTGCATTAAATTAAATCATTAGACTCTAGATGATTAGTAGAAATAAGCATAGCTTCTTTAATTTTTGTTCAGAACTTATATCATCTAGATCTTGTCCCTAGTGTACACCATCGTGACCATCATCATGTTAATGTAAATTCTAGTGATATGCAGAGTTATAGAGATCTACTAGATCTACATCAGAAAGTTTGTAGTTTGTGACTTTGTCTAACTATTGTTTGGTATAGGTCAAGCTAGACTAGAGTCTAGACTGGTTGACTCACAAAGGGTCAGGGACATGGTTACGATGGTAACTGATTGGATCTACCTCCTGCAATCTTCAAGATCGCGATTTTTAAACTGGCCTTGTACCTGTATTTGTGGTAGCTGATCCCTGGAGAGATGTCCCTCAGTCATATGTCCTTAGTGGGACAAGTGCTAAGGCTAATTTAGTAATTAACTCAACTTGAAGACTGTCAATTTGTATCACTTTTATTATGAACTGAAGTGCTGAAGTATAATTAAAATTAAATATCTTGAATGAAATGAAGATTCCTTATTTTCTGTTTTATTTATATATATATTATATATATATATATTATTGGCAAAAGATCACATCTATTACCTCTTATAGTTATACCATCATATATCATCATCACCTTAAATACATTATCACATATATGATTAGATATACAATAATATATCATCATCCGCATTATCACATAATTATGGTAACATCAGATATCATCATACACATTATCACATAACCATGGTAACATCAGGTATCATATATATCCTCACATGTCATACCAGCTTATAAATCATGTTAATAAGCCTGAAGCATGATGACGTCACAAACCAACCGCTCTTTGCATTGTGGGATTTATAGGGCGTCGACTGAGCAATAATACCGGAATATTCCCGCTATTTTAACCTTAAACGTCAAAGTTCCGGATCTGTTATAATCATGCCAAAAACTAACTTTTGTGTACCGTTTAACTCTGCTTCGACACCGAAAAATCAGATTATAACTATATGCTAATCGTCCGTCATTGCTACTTTATAAATGATAGTAAAGTGTGGTATTCAAAATTGTAAACCATAGTACAATAATATTCACTGCACGTAACAAAGACGTTTAAAATGTGGTGTTCATAGTAAATCACACTAAAATTATATTTAACAAAAAGAAGAAGAATAGAGTCCAGTATATTGGTAAATTTAATTTATTATTTATGGATATAATAATATGGTAAATTACGCTTTATTTACCAATATTATTATCTATGATCTGATGGATAATAATATTGGTAAATTACACTTTATTTGCGCGTTTCACTCTTTCAGTCAATCCTTGCACTGACACTGTAATTATAAAAATTTGATTCGCACATTGTCATTTCGAATTAAAATTACCCAACGCTTTATCAGCGTTTCATCCTGTGGCCAACACATGCCAACTGAAATGTTTATATCACGGTATGCAGGAGTTAGTTTTTGGCATTATAACAGATCCGGAACATTGACGCTTAAGGTTAAAATGGCAGGATTATCACAGTATTGTTGCTCAGCGGACCCCCTATAAATCCCACAATGCAAAGCGTGGCTGGTTTGTTTTGGTTTGTGACGTCATCATGCAATGGGTCTATTACATCTAAGAAATGTACAATTCTCAAAAATGGTTTTCAGATTTGTATGGCTGTACACTAATAGGGGTCACTTCTTGGAGATAAAGCAGCAGATTGGAACAGTGGAAGTAGCCTTGGTAGAAACAAATTTCTGTGTAGAACAATCATAAATGCATGCACTTATAATATTAGTCTTAAAATTGTCATCAACATTCTCTGGTACTTCAGAAGAAAAAAATTGAAAACCACAGGCTGGGTCTTTCCAACCATGTTTGATGTAGTTTGATGATTTTTCTAACTATAAATCTCAAATATTAAAAAAAGTCCAGTGAGTTGTAGAAATGTCAGAATTTATCACTCGTTGAAATTTAGGGTGGAGACTCCTGGCTGGTTGTCACCTATTTGGCACAGCTACCTGGTGTAGAGACTTCTGTCGTGTTTTTATTGTTGATGGTGGTGTTTGTAGGGGATCTTCCAGGAGAAGTGGGGTTATGATGTCTGGTAGGAATGTTGGTTTTCTTATGATCAATGCTGCTTGGAGTCTGTAGTCTTCAGGGAGGAGATGACCTTAAGTCTGGGCAGTTCAGCAGATAATGAACCGGATTGTACGCTTGTTGACAGTGCATAGTGTTAGGGATGACGGACGAGTGAAGTTTTGTGTGTATGACCAGAAACATAGTAGCAGTATCAGAATATATCGGCTGGAGTATATCAATACATGAATGACATATATGCTAGAAGGTCAATATTGGATCTACTAATAGTAATAAGTTGCTTCATTTTATCTCTTGATCTTCTAATTATGATACTTAATTGGGTATAATCCTACCTTTTATTGAGAAAGGGGCCATAAGAAGCTTATAGATTAGAGATCTCTAATTCCACTTCAAGAAGATCACAGAGAGAAAACATTTACTTGTACAATTCAATTATCAAATCACTTCCATGAACAAATCATGTTGGTGGCAGCATATTCAGACCAATCACTGAAACTATTTTTAAGTGTATTTTAATGGATTTGAGAATGTAGTTAAAAATCATATACTTTGTGAAGTATTTAAATACTTTTCATGTTGTAAAGCTCATATAAATACTTGAAGAAACGTAGTTGAATGCTTTCAAATACAAATGTTTTGACCTCATGTCTGGCTTCAGATATAGGTGTGCCTATATCCTTGTTTACATTTCAATTCTTAAGTGAGGAGCCCCTTGGCGATGTGTCCTGTGTGTGACCAGTATCTTGATACTAAACAAAACACTCAGTCACTGAGTCAGAATCTTTCTATTTTACTTTATGGCCACTTTTGTGCATGCAGTGGGATAAATGGGCTTGTGAGGGAAAGTAAAAGATGAAACACCATTCTGACGTAGTCTGGTTAGTTAGGACGTGGAGTCAGCGATCCTGGGTTCATTTCAAAGCAGTTGCTTCACTGGTTTGTCTTTGAAATGGCTTGCGCTGGTTCATTCAAAGGTCCTTCCAACATGAATATTTCCAGTACGTAATATCAGGTTTTCATGTCAATTTTAAGCTTGTACACTTCATGGAACTCAGATAGTTCAAACAAAAAAGATTCCTGGCTGAAAGGCGTCCACAGAGTTTCATTCACCATTAACAAAATGATGCTTGTCAAACTATTACGTATTAACTTCCCTGGATGGTACTTTCTATGTAGCATAGATAGATCTATTGTGAGTGAGTGAGTTTGTTTATTCATTCAGTTTGGAGTGGGTGATAATAGACTACAATCGAAACGAATCGTTCAAAACAGATGAGCTTCACATTAGCGTTGATGGTGTGATTTCTTTCGTATACCCGTACTTTGCTGCTGACGTGGTCCTATTTGTACTTGAATTTGATTATCATGCGTCCACCTCCCGCCTTTTTGCACTGGACAGTGATGTGATGCATCGTCGTCTTCAGCCATGATCAGTCCACTGCTGGACGAAAGCCTTAGCATGATGTTGCCTCCAAATGTCTCGGTTTCATGCTCTCATGTACCAGTTCACATTGCCCCCAGTACTGTTGTAGTTCATCTCCACCTTTTTCGTCGCCTTCCCCGATTTCTTTTGCCACCCATGTGTGTCCAAACTATCAATGCTGCACTCCATCTATTATCCATTCTGCCCATGATATGACCTACCCATGTGCATTTTCTGTTTTTAATTATTTCCATAATGTCCATAACTTTACTTTGGTCCCTCACCCACTTGTTAGTTTTGGTGGAGACAATTTCTTTTCCATTTTTTTTGTTTATGTCTAGGTCTCTGCTCCATATGTCATTGCTAAAAGGGTACACTGGTTGAAGCCCTTTCTTTTTAAGCATGTTGGTAATGGTAGTGTACCCTCCAAGGTTGTGCCATGTCTTCCAAACACCAGCCATCGTGCTTTGATTCTTATTTCATTGTCTTGGTTTTTCTCTATTAATATAAAATGCTGGCCTAGGTAAACATACTTTTCTAAGTTCTACTCTGTGGTCTAGTGGTAGCGTGTTGGACCACAGATCACTACCACCTGTGTTCGAATCCTGGCGTGGGCATATCTGAAATATCTGAAGGTTGTTTCGTCTTTCACTTCGTCTCATTACCTTTGGAGGTCGCGCGGCCCATTTAGCCTACCTTGTGCACAAAAGTGGCCGTAAAACATCAATCATTATCATCATCTAAGTTCTACCTTGATCAAGTTGGATTCCATTTACATATACTGCCTTAGTTGTTCTTGCAGTTCTTGGTTTTTCTCATGCTCATTTTCACTCCACATTTCCTGCTTGTGTTGTCCATCTCTTGAAGTATTACTTCAATATTCTTCACAGTGTCAGCTATTACTATAACATCATCTGCAAATGGTAGATGGTTGAGTTTCTCTCCATTTATCCTTTTTTTTGTCCAGTTTACAGTCCTAAAGATTTTCTCCAAGCAGGCTATGAATAACTTTGGTGTCTATTTGTTTGACCTCCTTCTTTATCTATATTTTGTTGCTATCTTTGTGCAGACAAACTTTTATGGAGTTA
This sequence comes from Paralvinella palmiformis, assembly GCA_025642065.1. Lineage (NCBI taxonomy): Eukaryota > Metazoa > Annelida > Polychaeta > Terebellida > Alvinellidae > Paralvinella > Paralvinella palmiformis. Next base: position 223,501 of record JAODUP010000080.1, on the reverse strand, counting down.
TCTGTCTCTTATTAATTTGATGTAGTTGCTGTTGATTCCTTGTTCCCTCCTGTTCTTCTAGAACTGAATGAGTTTCCACAGAATCAAAAGCTTTCTCGTAATATATGTATGCGTATATTTAAATCTTCGTTTTCTCAGGGGGCCAGTGGGAAGACAGCTCAGGCTATGTTGGACCTTCAATTCCCTTTCTTTCTGATCTCATGGAAGCTTTTCAAATCTGTTATGTATTTTTATTATATAAATGTGTATATCACTATATGTTGGAAATGGCAAAATCAGTTTCAGCAAATTTATAGGTGCCAAACTCAATGTCAGGCATTGCTATGGTGATGGTTGTGAGTCTGAATCTTGCTCACACCTTTGTGTAGGGCGCCTCTGTGGTCTAGCAGTAGCATGTTGGACCATAGATCACTACCACCCATGTTCGAATCCCAGCATGGGCATATCTGAAGGTTGTTTCATCTTTCACTTACCATGTGCATAAAAGTGGCCGTAAAAGATCAATCATCATCATCCTTTGTTTATGGCTTTTGTTTTCCTGTGGAGCTGCCCCTTGGCCCTATGTCCCAGGTTAACTAATGTTAAGTGATTCATCTGATATTGAATGTTGCATTGGCTGTGTTGTATCATGGGCACTTGGGTTAGGAGATCTACACAAACCCCTAACGCTAGTAACAGTGGTTGAGCTTTCCGATTAAAAAATGGCAAATATACATACTGTTAATTAGTTATTGTCTGTTCTCCACACAGTCAGCATTATTGACAATATCGCCATTGCTCATCTCCCTCCACTCACAGTCACCCTAAACCAGTGAACTCCATCTATAATAATACATGTATGTTCGTTAACTATAAATATCATACTTCATAGGCATGACATATATATATATATATATATATATACTTCACCCTTCGCCCCTCCTGGGACACAGGTCATTGACAACAAACAGTCTTCCAAAGTCTACTCCCTGGGCTTTCTTTCAAGCTCCCTCCAGCTGTAACCTGTCATGAGATCCCATATATATATATATATATATATATATATATATATATATCAGACATGGGATCAATTCCATTTTGTCAATTCCACCTCAAATTTATAAATTTCACAATTTCCAATTCTGACTCTTTTTTGCTTAATATTTTTTACCATGAGTAGAAACTCCGAGTACCTACTTGGAATACATACTCCGAGTAGTTTATATTCCAAGTAGGATTGTCATGGAAGAAATATTTCTGAATTAAAAAATTAAATGGTAAATTAATTTGTGGATTTAATTCAATTTTGCCTGTTCTAAACATTGAATGGGGGTAAATTGCTAAATAGCAACATCTCTATATAGATTACAGGCATGCTAAGAGGTTAGCTAAAGAGGTATTATATCACATGGTGGATCAATCTTGGGTGCATCCCCATGTAAGAGTATATTTTCTAATCATCAAAGGTGTGTTTATATTCCACTGTCCAGTAGGAGCCTTGAAACGAATGTATTTACTGAGCTCTGCCCAGCAGGGGTCAGATCCTGTATTTACTTTCACAACCCTGCTGGGTACTAAACCATTGACATATGGTAAGTTTACAAAATCTCTCAAATGGTTACTAAACAGTTAGGTCTGGGGACAGGCTATAGTAGTCAGAGTTTGAGGAGAGGAGGGGCAAACTTTGGCTCCAGATATGCATTCCTGGTTAGATGATAAAATTAATTAATTCCTAAATAGCAATATCTCTATATAGATTACAGGTATGCTATGTGGTGGTGTCACAGTGGCTAAATGCTCACTTGGGGTGCCACAGTTGGTTTGCATATCTGATATATATATAAGGAACCAAAGCTCTGGATCATTATGGTTCTGATATATTGGTAACACCACATGTAAGTGTTAACATTGTAAAAATGCTATATTAATTTTTGGATTTAATTGTTTTGTAGGAAACTTCAAATTCAAAATTTCTCAATTCCAATTCAAGTTTTATCAATTCCAGTTCAAAATTTCTCAATTCCCCATGTATGATATACTATATATATATATATATATATATATATATATATATATGATAGAGTTACTAATTGTGACAATGAACGGCATTGCTATTAGAATCAGTTATCATAAATGTAATGGTGTATTGGCTATCAAAGGATTGCCTTAGCTTCCTTTTCTAATTTTCTCTTATCACGCCTTTTGAAATAATTGATTCTGTTTATGTACGTTTAAACAGCAATGTACTCTGTATGAAGTACCAAGTTTTTAAAATTTTATTTAATTTTATGTGCCAGCTCTAAAGTTACGGGCTTCTTTGTGTGTATCCCACACGTTGTAACCATCAGCTATTTTGCTCCAGATTGACGGTGTTGGATTTTTTCTCATTTCGCTGTCGGCTTGATTGCTGACAGGAAACAAATAACAAAAAAACTATCCATCATATTGTATTATTGTTTAGATGATGGTGTTATTATATTAAACATACGAATTGTTGAAATGATTATGACAGGCTAGTTAAGACATTTAAGCTTTTCAGAAATTGTCTATAGGATTTGTTTTCCTATAAAATGCTGACAAAATGTTGAACCAATCACACTTGGTCTGTCAACATTGACAGTACCCCCACGTCACATTGTAAACGATGGAATCTATTAGCGGAATCTCTTGTTTTATTTGTTATAAAAAAATATTTATTTATTCGCTGGTATAGTGGTAGGCTGTATTGCCGCAAGAGCAAGCTTGTAAATCATAAAGAAGCATATATATATATACGAAACACAGAACATAATCTGCATGTTATTTGTTTATTTTGAAAAAAATTGCGTGGCAGTGTTTCTCAGCTGGGTCTCAGTTATTTCATATCCCCTGTAACTTTTAGTTCGATATTGTCATCATTGGGAATTAACAATAATTCACACTTTTTCATTTCACAATAAGCATCTTGTTAAAGGTGAGTAGATTTATTTCAATGCAATGTACGTTACAGCGATTATGCATAGTGAATGTGCCCAGCCATCTCTGGCGAACAGCTAGCAGTGCAACAAAAAGGCTTCCGAAGCTGTGAACATCCCAGAGGCCTAACCGAAGGCTAATGCTGCATGAAAACTTTATTTAAAAAGGGTTTGAAAGATGGCTGCAACCATATGGCATTTCATCACCAAAAGAGTGATCTATGGCAATATTTAGGATGATGCCATGTAGTTGCTTAACAAAACCCAATAAGCTGGTCATCCCATGAGGACCTAGATGCTGGTTAGTAACGCCAGAAAGCAATGCTTTGAGTGGAACAATCAAAAACTGTTAAAACGGCCTTGCAATGATATACTACATATTATATTACATATTAATTATTATATTCCAGATTTACAAACAAAACAAAGATCAAGTCAGTAGACTCTACCAAGTCTAGTGGCTCAGATGGACTGTTCAACAGCTCTACTTTATGTCATATTGCAAAATTGCATGCTGACACTCTATGTTCTGCATATATCATACATGCATGTGTAATAGTATTAATATGGTTAAAAAATATTAGTGACGAGTTCATTCTACTGATATTTTTTCCTGTATATGGACAAGCAGGGTTAGAAAAACAGAGCATTCCCGTGTTCACTCAGTCCTGGTTACAACTCTAAGAACTTTTTGGTTTAAGGGTCTTGCTGGTTCTTGTGGTTTTATTTTTCATTTTGTACAAAATATGACTGATATGAACATCTTTGGTGATGTTCAGTACCGAGTAATTCTCTCTCACTCAATTGTGCTTTCACAGCAGAGTCAGTATCGGCGGATTCGAGCCAAGAACCTTCCATTTCCTAGCTGACCACCCTACCTACCATTAAGGCATCATCCTAAAATTAACAAATGTTTGACCACTCATGGTCCACTCCTTAATGTGACGAGGGGTTTTGTGGGGACCCAAAGAAAAGTTTCAGCAGGAGCTTTAACTTTTGTTAGGGACATCCAGGCTGGACTGGTCAATGGGGGGTGGAGGTTAGATTAATATGGACTACGGGTGAGGTAACCCAAACATAAACCTTGAGTGCTGAAGTTGGAGGTATTGGACTGCATGGCACAGTCTAATAGACCACAACACCATACAGCAACAGTTGTTATGACTACAAGTAAACAAAAAGAACAAATGTTTGTATGAGTGACGTTTCATGTGAGAATGATTGATAAGTTGATCATTTTTAACAGGAAAAAAGAAATCGATGACCTGTTGATGGTATTGATGCAAGACTTAGAGAATGGAGCAGCATCGTCGGATGAATGTCAAAATAATTCTAGTGAAGAAAGTGGCCGGAGATCAGATGGAGACCATAGTTCAGGAGAGGACTCAGATTTTGATGTGGTAATTAGTTTTTGCTAATTTGGATATTGATATTGTGTGTGTGTGTGTGCATGCATGTGCACAATTTTACTAATATTTTATATGTTTCTTGGAACTATTTGTGTAGAGCATGGAATTGAGTTAAAGTATCCAATGAGTGTAAGTGTTATTTGTTTGTTGTAATTGCTATTTTATATCTCATTTTGCTGATTACAGCCAGAAGACATTGGACCTCCAAAGAAAAAAGTTAAGACATCAAATAAGGTGTGGTTCGTGTTGGTTAAAAATATTTCCATAATATGTACGCACACACAGACAGATAGATAGATAGATTCTTTTATTTTTACCTTATTCATACTGTGATCATCATCACAATTTGTGATGATGATTGTGATTCACAATAATCATCTCTATTTCATGTTCATAATAATATGTGGCAGAATGCAAGTAGAAACACAGAACAAAATGTAATAAAACAAACCGAGGTGTGTTATGTAATACATTATCTGATACATGCATCTGTAAAAACTATTAAGTGCAGAGTATATTTAACAAAGAGTTTAATTCTGAGTCATGAAATATACAGACTGAAGTGGACTACAGACATGGTTGTGCTAAAAGTAAAACACGTAGTATTAATGGACAGACACATTTTTGTTATTTTTAAAACTAAATTGCCTTCATTTAATCACTGATCTCTTCAATCTGATCTCTACTTTCAGCGAAACCAATCAAAGCCAGACAGTGACATAGATCAGGTAACAAGATAAAGTAATTGGTTAGAATGCATTTATTATGTATTGTTCAGTGCCTGTTTCGTGGCTGCTTCAAGTCTTTATAAGAGATTGTCTGAAGATGCTGCAACAACAGAGAGGTTATCACGGAGATAGAGTTTGTCGTTTTTACATTAGTTTTACTTGGGTGTGTACGATGCTCAAGTGGTCAGAGTACTGTGCTGTAAATCTCCAGGTTGTGGGTTTGAATGTGGCTCATACCTGTGTTAGTGATAAATGTTTTCCCATAGAGTCATCCCTTATCCATATAGCCCAGATGTGATCAACACCAAGTTTAAACAGACCAACCCAACCCATTAGTTTTACTTAAAAGATTTATGTTATCCTTTAAAAATCATTTAAATTCGGTTGAAAAACCCCGGAATTCCTGATTGGCCCCGGAATATTTCTGTGTTTCTGATGTGGTGTAGCCTTGAAAGCATTAAGAATTATATTTTAACTCATCTATTTTTCATGTGCAATGCCTGAAAAATCTTGGAATGGTGTTCTCTTGTGCATGTATGAATCATGTACCTACAGGAGAGATTGTTATGTTCCTTGTGTGATTAGTAATCCTTTCATCACATCTGCATTGTAGGACGACGATGAAGAAATGGCACGACGTCTACAAGAAGAAGAGGGCGGAGCAAGAAGAACAAGAAGCGGGGGAGTTAAAAGGCGTCCGGTATGTTTAGAAAAGTTACTGTTCTTGTTATTTGCTGACATTTATCAATTATTTGGGAGCGGGGAGGGTGATGGACTGAATCACCCCAGTCTTTGTTTATTTTATGGGGGTGGGGTCGATCACATCACCCATTTTTCTATAGCTCATTCATATTTAATAAAAATTTACTAAGTGTTGGAGAAAAGAACCACATGTTATTGTTATTATTGTTATACTGGCTGTTACATATTAATCTAATTATTCCATTCTTGTCATATTAGCCCCCGAAGAAAACTGTACAAAAAACTAAAAAAGAAGGCACTAAAAAGAAGAGTAAGTAGAGGATCTTTGTATCTATATTATGTATACTTTATATATTTATATTCATTTATATATTTTTATCAACGCAAGATAAAAAAAATTGGTTTTCTTTGAGTTCATTGTGGTCGGTTATTTTAGTTGGAATATGAGTCCTTCGTACTATTAATGCGACTCTATACGGTGTATCTTGGATGTCATTGACATGTGTTATGTAAATATCGGGTCAGGTCTGGCCACAAGTCTGATGTTTCCGTAATTTACAATAGTACGTCTTCATTGCCCAACTGGTCGCCTGGGTCAGCCATGACCTCTAGCTCCCAGGGTAAAAGTCCAAACTGGGTTATGACTGAAGGATGTTTCATCAGTTAATTTTCCTCATTATCTTTGTTTGTTCCTGGGCCTATCTACTCTGTGCTCAAACATGGCCATAAAACATCAATCATCATCATCCTGGGCCTATCTACTGTGTGCTTAAAACTGGCCATAAAACATCAATCATCATCATCCTGGGCCTATCTACTGTGTGCTTAAAACTGGCCATAAAACATCAATCATCATCATCCTGGGCCTATCTACTGTGTGCTCAAAAGTGACCATAAAACATCAATCATCATCATCCTGGGCCTATCTACTCTGTGCTCAAACATGGCCATAAAACATCAATCATCATCATCCTGGGCCTATCTACTGTGTGCTTAAAACTGGCCATAAAACATCAATCATCATCATCCTGGGCCTATCTACTGTGTGCTCAAAATGGCCATAAAACATCAATCATCATCATCCTGGGCCTATCTACTGTGTGCTCAAAAGTGGCGATATCATTTCCACCATTTTTTGCTCTGTTTCACCAAGTCACAAATATGTTTTTTATTTCATCTCTCTGCTCTGTCAAGTGAAACTACCTGAGGCATCGGGTGCCAATTTCAATCCTTGAATTTTTTGTTATATTCAATATTAGCCATAAAGTGTACTGTATATTAATGTCTTGTAACAAAATCTGTTTTCTCATATTGGGTTATGTTCAAAAGTGATATATGGTACATGTCAGAACTTTTGTCTAATTGTGTTTGGGATGCGAACCTTCCGGCTGCAGTTAGCTTTAACTATTTATCCCTGTCTCTTCCTCTGCTGTTGTTTCTTTCCAACTTCTTGAGGAACCCTTACTAGCAGAAGCCATTCATAGACACTTTACCTTGATACCTCACTAAGATGTCTGTAAAAACAGTTAAGATTTTTTAATGGTCAACATTATTTATTAGTGACTGCGACCTTGAACAGGTGAATATTTCAAACAAATTCAAACTTCAAGATGCATTTCCATTTTTCAACCTCAAGTTCATTAATGTTATGAGATCTACTGACTAAACCTGATGGTTCAAGGGTGGCACCATGAGAAGAATTTTGTCTTTTGACTCTTTGATCCATTGAACTATCTGGCTCTGCCTCCATAACATATGACAGGACGTCTGTAATGGAGCTTCTCCATTCCTCCCAGTCGTCCGTAAGTCATTTCAGAGCAGTTTTTACACTGTTGACATCGTCCCAGTCAATTTCTCACTGTCCTGGCTGCACTGAACTGATACAGGACCATAAAATATAAAACACATCTCACAAACACGATTATGAGCCAGATTTGAACCCAATTGTTTTATGGTTATCATTCACAATACACTGAAGTTTGATGAACAAATTACAACAAGTAACTTTCTCTAAATATTCTAGATCAACCTGCATGTGAAATAACCTAAAATGTTCACTTGGCAGACATAGCATGATGGACTGACATGATGTATAGATGTATATGGTTACTAAATCCATGTAGACTTTGCTGTGTTTGTTTTGTTAATGATGCCGCGTCAGTGACTGGTTAGCTGAGTTTATATATATATATATATATATATATATATATAGTCAACCATAGTTATTTGCCTGCTACCGAATTTGGATATTTTCTTTGTATGCATGAAAAGACAAAAACTCAACATCGTGCTAAAAGAGGCCAGTTGGTACGGCACTGCACCACTGCTGGCATCCAGATTGGGAACCGGATCTCAGTGTTGCCTGTAACCATTGGATGTTTCATCTGAACTGTTCATTTCTTTAGAGTAGTTCTTTGGCCACATCCCTCAGGTTCTAGGGAAAGGCATTCTGACGGCACAGTGGTCGAAGCACTGCAAATGTCTATGTTTTGGGTTCAAATCTGGCTCATAATCGTGTTTGTGGGATCTGTTAGCCTAGGCAGACACTTCGTCCTATGTCCTTCATGTGACTGGCATCAAGGCTAAACAACTCAACTGAACATTATGCCTCAGTGTAGATGACACTTGGTGTCGTCAGTTACCTCACCCGTAATTACATTCTATTATCTACCTTTCTTAATGTCTGTTGCCTCATCTTTCCTTCAGGTACTTACTCAAAGCCAAGTCTCTTATCACCAACTTTAGCTGCCATAGTTGGCACTAATGAGGTAAGTCTCACCAGCGCTGTACTGCCATATCTTCATTAGATAACAAAAGCTGCTACGGTAATAATATAAAAGAGTATTAAATCTGCATTCTGAAATGAAACTACTGTCATCGAACTTGTACGTCTATGAACCAATAATTCACATGCAGACATTTTTGAAAATTGGCCATCTTCGACAATATTTGGTCACAATCTGTGCAGAGTTTAACTGGTCTGATGCTGTGATATAGGGAATATATTTAATGTGGAGAGCTGATTTTCGATCCAGTACAACTACCATTTTCCTCATTGGAGATGAGTTAGAAAGAGCATTCTAATTTTTCACCGATATGTTAAATCTAATATTGCTCGTGTCTGAATGGGGCCAGTGAATGAATGAAACTTTATCCAAAGTAACTGCGTCACCATTTTGTTGTGGCTCATTGTAGTAACGTGGTTCATATTGTGGTGTTATCGAATAGCACATTCAACAAAAGTGCTTTATTAAACCTGTATTATTAATTTTTGTTGTGATAAATTTCTCGTTGTTCAAGTTTACGTTTCGACATCTACTAGGACAGCTTTTGCTAAAAGCTTTCTATGGTACTAATATTAACATACGCAGTAAACCTTCTGTTAGCTACCAGCTGTATAAATCATCCACCTGTATATTTGACTAATGGGGTTGATTATCTGCTGAGGTCATGCGACACAATAGACAGGTCGTAGCTTTATTGTTCATAACATGTAATTTTATAGTCTGATTAAGAAGCGAAAGTAGGACTGATCTTAATTATTAAACATATCTCTATGTCTTATATTTCTTTATTAGCATCTGTTATGTGCTAAGCAGTTCTATAAGCCATTATGATTATTATTATTTCTAATATTGTTATTATTATTACAATAAAATATCCATCTATAAATTTTCATCCACATTTTAGTTACCAAGAAGTGACGTTGTCAAAAAACTTTGGGATATTGCAAAGGAAAGGAATCTCTTTGTAAGTATTTAATCACATTGACATCCTGGAAATCTTCCTCGTTTATAATATTTTGAAATGTTTATTTAGGAAGTTCCCATTTAGACGTAAAGTGGTTCATTTAACGATGTTTGGCATATGGCTGATTTAATTACATCCACTGACATCTGTTGCTATTAGCTTTCTCGTGAGTGGAGACTGTTGATCACATACTATTGAATGGCATTTTCTTTATTGACTGTTTTGGGGCCATGTTTTATATCACTTTCTCATATGTTTTTAGCTAAGTTTGAAAATAATTACTGTCTGGTGTCGGTTCAATTGGTTGATCATGTTTGGCAGTATTTCTGGTCAAATATTTCACTGCTGTGTACATACCAAATGTGCTGTAGACATATTTGTCCTTTTGTATCCACTGAAAATCACCAAACTTCTACCTGTTTTCTAGAGCAGCCAAAACAGATCTAGATAAAATGTAGACAAATGATAAAAATAGAATCGTATAGTAGTTGATACTTCACAATATGTTGGATACATTCTGCCATCTCTAATTATGGCGGAAAACATATCAATGTATGGAATATGTCCATATATTTAATTGGAAATGGGCATACATTTTAAAAGCATAGCACACTGTATACATACCTTTGGTTTGCTGTATTTAGAGCTGTATGATATATCTCTCACAGTGGAATGGAGCACTGTGAGTGATATGAAATCAAGAACCCAGAAAACACCTGACAGAGTACAAGTAATGGAATAGCCAGTGCATCAGTTAAGAATATTAAAAGGAACAGTTAACTCTGATATATGATTTATGGCCTAGTCGGTAAGAGCATGGGACTTTCTTACTCATGGTCATGCCGTGCGGGAGGTCGGAGGTTGGAATCCCGGCTGTGGCACGATAGTGGGAGGAGTTTTTCATCCAATCAGGCAACTGGCAAGCTTTTCTACATCGAATATTCTGCCACCTATTGTAAATTCTAAATTTATTTATAATTACTCAACATGGTGAAGCAGTAAATAAAAGACCATATCATATGCGTCTCTCTCATTTGAGGTAACTAAGCCACGTAAAATAACTGCCATGTGTGTTAAGTACAATAATTTGGAATTGTTTTATAATCTTATCTCTCAGTCATCATTTAATATTTTCAGGATCCAAAGAACAGGCAGTTTGTGATATGTGATGATGAGTTGTACGGTTTGTTTGGTAGGTATATTATTTCTGTAAATGATATTTCTAACCTACACACACACACACGCAGACACACACATTCTTACTTTCAGATGTCTTTTCATATTTTCACAAACATGAACACTTTCAAACGTTACAGTTTATGCTGTTATTTAAGTAACAAATATTTCTCTGTTGCGCTATGTGATCGTTGGCAAATCTGTCAAAATAATCATCTCGGATAGATCTCTCTTCCGGATATTTGAACCACATTAATATTTACACAGGCCGTAAACGTGTGCGGATGTTCGGCATGATGAAACACTTGTCGCGCCACATCTACGACAAGACCGAAGTTGTCGGATGATCAAGGGCTCGGAGAACGAACGAACGAACGACTTTCATGAACATTGTGATTATTTCCTGCTCAAGGTGAGCGTTAGTTTTCCGTCACCGGTTGGGATGTCTTTTTCATTGTCTTCGTGTCTGCTATCGAGCCTGTTGTATGTTTTATTCAATGTCACCGGCTTCAGTTCTGGAACCAGTTCCGTTGTGTACAATATAGCCAGACAGCTGTTATACGGTCCTCGATGCTAGTGTGCGTTACTTCATAACTCTGTTCTGAGAAATATTTGTTTTAAAATATATCAGTTAATAATAATGAGATATACGTTGTTTGTTGTTTTTTTTTATATGATGAGAGCAGTTTGTGCAAACTGTTGTGATGCCTTCTGGCTGCATTTGGCTCAAATACGATGATCGTTTGTATCGTGCTGCGGCCCATCTCGATTGTTGAAAGTAAAGTTGGAAATGTTTTAAGTTCAAAATTTCATCTGTAACCATGTTCATAAAATAAATTACCTTACAGCTATTGCTGTCAGCTACAGTTGATTTTCTTCGTCATGAAATATCACTTTTTTGTTGTATGATAATGTAATTAATATAAGACGGTTACAGTTCATGTTATGACATGGACAGACTCAGACTAGAGTTCGAAGCTAAGAATCTGTTATGCAAACTTATTTGGATAATGTTATGAGAGAATGTTGTAAGCCTGATCGTTTATTGTGGATGAATGGATTGTTATTAAAGATGTATTCAAAATGAATTACAAGCTCTGATCTATTGACGTTGCATAGTTGCATAAATGATTCAGGAACAGTAATTGAGTGAAAAGTTTATCGGCATCAAATCTCACTCTGAATTTATAGCTAGAATAGAACCAGAAATTTGTATTTGTATTGGAATAACCTTAACTAATTTTGATTACTTGGAAGTGAACATTGGTAATTCATCCTTCATAAATATTTGACATAAACACGCATGTTTCACACTGTTAAGCACAATTAATCACTCTGCCAACACTCATTCAGGTCAATGCATAAAATATTCTTGGCCTTGGTGTGGCATTATCACCTGTACAGAGTTTTAATTAGTTACTTCGGTGAACATACTAAATGTGGTTTCTTTTTTGGCTGTGTTATCCATTTTACAGATTTAATTATTTTTGTGAAACAGTCCTTCGATTCATCCCCATTTTAGAGTTTATTTTCATCGAGTGGCTGAAAGGTTTCAGTGATAGAGATATTGTATTTAAAATGTATTACCTTTCAACGTGGTGTGGAATTTTAAAGAAAAGTCAGTTATCGTTTAGTCTTCTGCTTATATGATTCTAAATTTATACCATGCCTTGTTACCACTCTGGAATAAATTGTTATCATCAGCGTTATTGTTAACTCGTTTAGTGGTATTAAACGGCACCATTTTGTAAACATGTGCCATCGGAGAACTGTTCTCAAAAGCGCTCGATTTCTGTCATGTCAACTTTGGATTGAAACCTAACAACAAAATATTCCTGAAGAACCAGGACTGAAACAATGTAAACAGTTTGTAACCAAGAGATTGTTTGGCTTGTTCTTGTTCATGTTGGGCATTCCAAGGTGTGAGCAGTTCGTCATTGCATGGCATTTGATTTCGAGTTTTAAATCCCCAAAAAGCTGTCCACATTACTTTGTATTATTTGTATTAATTATATATAGATATATTGTACTTTTGTATTAAATAATTTGCTCATAATTGTACATTTTTTGTTCAGCAATTGGGGCTACTTTCTCAGACTGAAAGTAACATTTTACTGTGCATTGTTTTCATTCGGATTAAATTAACGAACCAGTTATTTCCTGTTACGTCCCTTTAAACAAGTCATAATTATGTTCAGCATAGTGCTTCATAGACTGTTGCCAATTTAGGAAATAATTATCTTTCTGCTGTTAAATATAATTACGAATTTATGCTTAATTTGCAGCTCATAGTGTAGGGATATATATATATATATATATGTGTGTATTTTATATATATATATATATATATATATATATATATACACTTAAGTAATCATTTTAATTACTTGTTAGCTTATCGACTAGGTACAAGAGTTACAGTCAGTGACCCTTTTTGAAGAGAAAGAATTCTTAATAAACTGATAACAAAATTAAAGAGGAGAGTATTGTGTTGTTAGTACATGTACAAATATTTTTAAATGATTTGATTATAATTCATTATGGTACACATTTGTGGATCAAATACAAGTGTAGGGATAGGTAAAATTGTGTGTGTGTGTGTGTGTCTGTGCTGTGCTACAGTGGCTAATATCCTGCGAGTCCGCACTGTTCTACCAATGGTACTCCTCAGTTATGATGAAGTTAACATAGCAATAACTCCCATACCAAGGAATGATGTAATATAATGTACATAATATCTAGGCTTCTCAAATACTTCATGATACACTGTGAAACTACTAAATAGAACCTTAAATTAAATGGGGGGGGGGATTACTAAAAGTGATTAGAAAATTCTATGCCTACTTAATTCATTACGCACAGTGACTATTTTCCAAGTTTACCAGTTATAATTCTGTGATAATAAGTCTGTGTGCAAATTTACTTCAAATTTGTTATTCCACTATTTCATAACTAACTGATAGAGTAGGTCTATTTTGGTATGTTATTTCATGTCATACACATGGTTGTATCACTAGACGTTTTTCCCATGTAAATTGTTTTTATCCATTATTGGAACTAGATACAGTATTTTTAAGATTTTGGACAGATTGTTTGATTAGAAATTATGCTTACTGTGTCCGGTCAATAAATAACTTGTACTGTTTGATGATAATTGGTTTTAGTTAACCAAGCCAGGAAAGCTCTTTAAGTTTTCTATCTATATCTGCTTCATCGGGGTACTCCAATAATAAAGTGATTAGAGCATTGTGCTACAGACCTCCATGTTGTGGGTTCGAATATGGTTCACATCTGTGTGACCAGCGCTAGGGTCAAACCAACAAATCAACCAACAGTCATCATTAAGCCTGTGGACTGCATGGCATAAAATTTATTTCTGTCGGACATATGTGGCACAACAAGTATTCAAGTGTTGTATTTAACTAATCAGTACTATATGCATATGCTTAATACATATTGCATATGATTTTGTATGCAATTGTATACTATTTTTAAAGATGTAAGAATCTTGTCTGACAGCAGAAAGTATATTATGTAATATCAGTAAATTAAGTTTTCCACTATTCCAACGGAATAATGAGCCAACTGTTATGTATGGAACATATCATTAATAGCTAATTATCAATGAAAGGAAGTACATGGTAATTTTTGCGGGTTTGTAAAATTGTGATTGCTTCTCTTGTGTAATAATTAACTCCCAGCTAAACCACAAAGATTGCCGTCATTACGGCGTAGAAGGTGCTGCCATCTTTGGGATAAACCAACGTTTACTGTTCCCCTGGTGAATTGCAACAGTATTAAACATGTGGGATTGCTAGGCAGTTTTATCAATAACCCTCCTCCCTGTGTGTGTGATGAAATGTGAACAATTTCTGCGTTGTATGGAGATCTACAGTGTATATGATTATAGTATTAGATATGTTTCTCTTGTGTGAGGTGGGGGGGGGGGTTATAAGAATTTCTTACAAATGAAATTACAGCCGATCTTGAAAGTGTATGTTGACTTTTCTCAGACAGTACAGACTGCTGAAATCAAAAAAAAAATCAGTCAGAGGTGTCTTGTGTACAGACGAACACTCACGAACGTGTCAATTTTTGTTGTTTTTGGTCTGAGTTACCATGTCACATCCCCCACCCCCCAAGGTTGTATGCACGGAAAGTAAATTTTTCTGATTCATCAGCTGGCAAAATTACACAGTTCCACGAATTTATTTTACGGTTGGACAAACTCATGCGGCCAGTTTTCAGGTCATTCATTCACGGGTCATGACCCTTCTGACCTGTTTACTGGGGTGAACTATTATTTTATTATGGGCTGTCAATGGGACATCAGCCATTGATAGGTGGAAGCGCCCGTGTGGGGTAAAGGAGTAGCTGTATCCTAAGTGGCGGGATGGGGACGCACTGCTATATAGATAAACTAGTACACTAAGGTCAAAGCCTTCCTCCATAGGGTATATTATCCCAGTCAAGATGGCTGTATGGTGGCCTAGTTTTATGGCTGCATTTAAAGGCCATGAACTCTGCAGACATGTGTGCACTCCCGTGTTGGTGAAAGTGCCAATATCAGGAAGAGATCGCACACACGCACACTTTATATATATATATAGTGTGTGTGTGTGTGTTATCCCACTGAGTGATCCCGTAGCGAATCCCCGTGTTACTTTTAAGTGTATACTCAAATATTTTTATTTCTCTAGAGAGCCTCCAATAGACCATAATATTATGTCCCATATGTTGCCATCACCGAGGCTTCACTCACTCCGCACTCTAAACAGACCTCGTACATTTTGCTTGGCGTTTGGAGTTTACAGCCCGTCAGAGGTCGCCACCTCTGCCGGCGCAGCCCCTATGGTCTACGTTTACGACCCGTTGGCACTTTAGCGAGCAATAAAAATGGCCAGATCGGCGGTGTTTTGACGACGTTATAATGGCTGCCACAGCATAGGTAACAATGTGTTGGTGCCAATTAAAGACTGTCTTTATTTGGCCACTTTATTTGCGCCGTTTACCCGACAGGACCCTCTATTTGACATCCTACTTGTGTATCACACGTGAGTTCACCACATTCCCAGAGAAACCGCCTCCCCCCCACACAAAGTGTCGTAATAACGGATCGGTCATTCTCTCTTTACACGATATTAATTCGAGGGATGTTTTGTAGTCGGTTGTTTTCCCTTCGTTGGTGACACCTGTGCGATGCGTGACCACTGGTTGTTGTTGTTTTAAGTTGTTACTATAAAACCGTGGATCATCTCAGCCAGCTTGGAAAAAATAAGTTGACTAGTAGGAATATTAGTAGTAACATGAGTGGGTGAGTGATATTCAATGTCCGGGCACTTTGTTTTGGCGCTCGATCACAACTAGGACACGCGTCCGAGAGACACTTTCCTAAGGAAGCATCCCACTAGCTCTTGTATCACTCGGAAAGACCCCCCCCCATCTGAAAGTTTGCAGCACAGTGCTGCTCTCTCAACCGAACTGTCGCTGAGCCCGTAACAATAAAATACGATATCGGTACCGTGCGTGTCCTATCCACTTTAGAAAAATGTCACGACTCATCCAGTATTAAAAATCCAATTATGAAGAAAATCGTAACGCTTAAGACCAGTATACCAGGGAAACAATGAAAATATGACACGTGTCTAAATTAAATGGCAAAAATAGGTTTAATTCCTGGGTTTAACAACTCTTGTGACGTGTTTGAGAACCTTTAACAATATGTGGATTATGTGTTGTTATCTTTAGGCATTGGAGTGATTGAGTGGCTTTGTTTTGATACGATGGCGTTCACAAATGGGTAAAGCCATCACTGTAATGTGGCGTTTGGGGGGGGGGGGGGGGGGAGCATCTCAACTACGGCGGCTTTGTAGAAAAACACAGACACACGCATCACTGGATCTGCTGGTATCTGAAGGACCGGTCTGCACCTGGAATATTTGACCCCGGAACCACTCCCTAGAGAAATGAGACTGGGGCGGCGCCTCCGTGGTCAAGTTGGACCACATATCACACTACCATCTGAGTTCGAACCTCAGCGTGGGCATATCTGACGGGTGTTTCATCTTTGACTTCGCCTCATTACCTTTGGAGGTCGCTAGGCCCGTTTAGCCAACCATGTTCACAAAAGTGGCCGTAAACATCAATCAGTCATCATCTTCATCATCGTAGAGAAATGAAATGATCGGGCCAAGGCATATTAGTGAACGATGAAACATCCCAGTAAGGTGGATAACAGTGGGATTTGGTGCCACGACGCGAAAACTGCATCGCACTGCGATACCAAATGCGCCGAAAGAGCTCTCTCCTGCTCCTCCCTCCCCACAGATGGGAAAGAGTGTGTTGGGATGATTGGGTTGTCTTTCGGTGTCATATATCAGGTAATTGCCCCCAGTAAATCTGGTCTATTAAAATGTTGGTGTTGTTGTTGTTGGTGGGGTTGTTTTTTTTTTTTGGGGGGGGCTGTTTTCACCTGGTATTGTTTTCATTGAAGACTGTTACCGTTCGTCAGCCATTACAGATCATCTATCACGTGATCGACAGTGTCAGTCCATCTTTTGTCTTATATCTGTGCGTGTTAAGGTGTGACTGCGTTACCAATAAACATCCAAAATAACCAACAATAATGGTCTAAAATCACCACACCCGTAATCGCAACTTTGCCCGGTAAGAGCTCTCTAATGCGGCCAACCACCCGAGTTGTCCCTTTCTGACCGGATTAGCCAGCTGGTGGCCACGTTTCTTCGTTAAAGCGGATGGCTGCCTCAGACAGTTGGCTAATAATTCGGGTTTCGCTGTAGTTAGCTGGGGAATGAACAGTTGGACGTGTAACCGACAGCTGGATGACATAGATCCGTTCCGGTTTGGTTAAAACGGACTCGTTCGGCGCCGAACTGACAAATCTGTTAGCCCGCGGGGTGTTTCGAATACCACCTTGCGTAATGCGGTCGTCATTAATTTCATTTTGTCCGTCCGATACTTAGTGTCTGTGAGATAGTTCATCTTTTCTCCTCGTTGTCCTAGATCTGAGCAGTGGCGTTGCTAAATAAACCAAAATCGTGGGCTCGCAGTGCTGCCATTTTTCTTTGGGGCATTCATCTCACGAATGAGATTTGGCGACTGTGCAAGGCATAGGGCTGTCTGGGAAAGAGTACGGACAGTTGCTCACCCGGACACTTGCTCACCAAGCAAATGAAAAAGTGGACACTTGCTCACCAGTGAAATTTTAATAAGAAAAAGTGAATTTGTAATAAAAACATTAAATGATTTTTAATTCAAATTTATATTTCTTAGTATCCCATTGCCTATATAATTATTAGGATGAATATTACCATTAAAGTTCAGCGTGATTAATATTTTTTTTCCTGGTGTCCACTTTTTCATTAGCTTAGTGACCAAGTGTCCGGGTGAGCAACTGTCCTACACCTGTCTGAGAAACTTGGACACGGTTTAACTACAAACAGTTTATTGCAATAGGACTCTCCATGTGGTCAGTTCGTTCTTCTCAACCTACAGCTGTATTTGGTTACTTAGTTTTAAGTATTTGCCCTGAACTTCAGAATGTATGTAATTAGGGGCGAGCTCAGCTCAAATAGTTCCTTTTTTGTTCACTTGGGGAGCCACGCCACATACGGGCGAACAATCATTAACGGTTACGATTTCAACTATGGGACTGGGACATACTGCGTTCCTATTTAAATATGAAAACTACCTATTACTTAATGACCTCGTCTTGACATCCAATCGGGAGTATAGATTGTATTGATGCAATAGACACTCCTACATGCAGCATGAGGCGACTAAAATATGCCATTAAACCTTCCCCATTCAGTCACCAAATGTACCCCCCCCAACACGAGCAGCATATTGTCATACAGTCAATTGCCTACTCATGATAGCATGATCTTTAGAGCTAGAAATGGTTGTATATATATATATATATATATATATATATATATATATATGACGTTTATTAAATATATAAACAATAACAACATTCAATATTAAAATAGAAGTGAAACCGGATGAAAATGGGGAAAAAGGATTAAATATGTTGATTACGTCATTCTAATCAAATCCAGTGCCTGCTTAAATGGTGTTATTGACCATACAATAAAATATTATATTTATATGTTTAATACCATGGTGAGATCAAAGTCTGATAATATATATATATATATATATATATATATATATATATATATCAAACTTCGATCTCACCATTGGGAGGCATGTATAATAAATTTAATTAAATTAGATTAACCAAGGTCTCTTTCTGTTGCTCAGGCTAGATATCTAGAGGTAGAAAAATACCTAGGCTACTAACTATCCGTGTCTGCTTGGCTTCACTGATCTCTATGTTATCTGTCTAACAAAGATTACGATGTCAACTGGTAAACATTTATCGGGTGGTAAGTTAATATAGGCGGTATATACCAGGTTGTCTTTATTCACTATATATTAGTATATACTAGCTCGTTGTGTAACGTTTGATATAATTAGATAATACGAGCTATCGATTAAATTTATAAACGTTGATGTGTAGCTTGTTTATATACTATAGAACCGGTTGTCTGTCCAACTGCAAGTCTGTTTACACTGCAGTACGTATGGGAACGCACTCCCCCCACAAACACACACACACACACACATACAACTGTTATATGTCATTTTATGTCCATGCATACGATGTAGGCGTGGCTAAGTTCCGTAGTTTATAAAGCACTACATGCACGTGTAAGCACTATCACACAGTAATTCATTCGCACTTGAAATCCCTACCCCATATCACATTCTCACCACACACACCCCACACACCAACCGCCATGTTGGTGATGTTGACCGGGCGTATCCCAAACCGACCTGTCACCTGGCGAACGCTTATAACAATGCCGCCTCCCGGAGTTCGCTTGATAAATGACAATATTTCACGCAGATGGTCTCGGCTGAACCTTGGGCTCCATGGCGGCCCGACTCCAGAAAGCAAAAACAGGTTTTCTATTCTCTCTCGCTCTCACTATACGATTATCGCGGTGAGCCTGGAATTTGGCGAAACGAACGTTGCGCGTTGTTGGCCATTGGCCAAGGTCGTTGCTCATTCATTACGCCCGGTCCTTTCGGGGAGAGGGCTGGAACACGGTATCTGCTTCTCGTCCCCTTTCGTGATTTAGATCTTTTGCCCAGGTTTAAAGCAGGTCGAAGTAATAATTTCAGGTAATTAAGCCACAGAATAGTCGAATCCGCGGCATGCGTGAATGAGATGCAGAGGTTGTTTTAATACCAGGGTCCTGTGTTAAATGGGCGGGGGGTGTCGTTTAAGGTGTCATTGTGATTTACGCTTCGCCTCTCGCCGTATATCCTATGTTGAATGAACTGATAAAAAATACCGTTTTCCTCCTTGAACAACGGATGCTTGAAATTATTTTCTTTGGGTCCAACGAAGCTAAACAGCTTACGCGGCGGCCCCTGGACTGGCTGGTGTCGAATTGAATTCTCTGTTACTGCGGTGTTAAAATACAAATACTGAAATAGGCCATCGTAAACCAAAACCTGCATAAGCGGTACCTATTGGAGGCTATGCACAACAACAAAAAACTGTTATAGGTTATAATTTCAATTTTTACTCCAGGTAGCCGAGCTTAATTTGCGTTCCCGATTCGTACGGCGGGGGTTAATTATGACTGCATTCTATGAAAGATGAAAATCAGTTTTACTTACACCGCCCCGTGACCGAGCACAATGCACTGCACTGAGCAACACCCGGCTTACTGGCGAAATGTTCACGCATCGCATTTTGCTGGAAAACAGTAATTATGATTTATGTTTTATTAGTTATTGGTAGCACGTTCTCCGTCCGTCCACCCCCCCTCCGCGTTGTAAATTCTAGGGGCTGATCGCCACCAAGTGCTGCCATCTGGTGTTTTGTTTTAATCAGCCTGGCAAGATGGACTCGTGTTCGTCTGCTTCCATAAGGTAACATGTGATGTCCAGATGAGGCCGGTCTAGCGGAATGTTCCGATACACACGGTACCGTAATGAAATAGCACGATTATGTTTCTGAAACAACTTTTTTTAACCATAGCCGTAAAAGAAATTGCATACCAGAAAACAATCACCGCCTCTGTCTTCCGACATCCTCACACTCAGTGACTCACTGACTCAGTACCAGAATACGATAATACCAAACACCGGAGCACCTGGTCTGGATATGTAGAAACGTTGGTCGCGACTCCAGGTGCACCGATCGAATTAATTTTTCGAGCTTAGCCCGGCCGTGGTAGGAAAGGGCAAACGTAGACCAGGTCACGCTGAAATAGTGACACGATGGTGTTGAGCAATAAACATCGGCCGTGGATAGATAGATACCCTGGGACACTCGTCTGGTAGACCATTCTTCTGGTTGGAATCAGTCAGCTTCGAAGAATTTCCTATTCGAATCACCTGTGTAATCACCAATAACCAGCCCATACCAGTCATACGGCTACCGTTTGACTCCGTTTGACAATAAGGCCAAGCCAATTTGATTTCGGTGCAACGCGATTATTTTGAACTGTAGCTCTCGGCCTCGGGCGCACCTGAATTTCATTTATGCGCTGTCAGATTTAAATTTTACCCCCAAGTTTTCCTCTTCCGATAGTTAAGTGTATGTATACAGAGAAATGCGTCCAGAGCTAACACGGCGGCAATTTTGTACAGATTTTGCGAGTAATCTCGAGGCCCAAGTTTGCCACGAACTCTCCCATTTTTATCGCGTCGATGAATGAATGTTTTTTCCATGAGTTTCATTACTAGACAACTTATTATCTCCCGACGTTATCTACGACTTTGCTGCCCGATTGTTTTGTTTATGTTCGGTGATTGATAACACGCCTTATGCTAATAAGGTCAAGGTCAGCGATCCGAGGGTGGGGTGGAGAAGGAATGGTGGAGGAAGCTAATATCAATAAATAGGCGTTGATTGTACGATAGTAATGTTTCAGCGCTTAAACGAAGCAAAATATTTGATAAACGGGTCTCGACACCTGCTTTCAGCTGGTTACGCTTCCTGTCACAGTCTATGAAGATGTTCATGATCAGTCTATGAAGATGTTCATGATCAGTCCATGAAGATGTTCATGATCAGTCTATGAAGATGTTCATGATCAGTCTATGAAGATGTCCATGATCAGTCTATGAAGATGTTCATGATCAGTCTATGAAGATGTTCATGATCAGTCTATGAAGATGTTCATGATCAGTCTATGAAGATGTTCATGATCAGTCTATGAAGATGTTCATGATCAGTCTATGAAGATGTTCATGATCAGTCTATGAAGATGTTCATGATCAGTCTATGAAGATGTTCATGATCAGTCTATGAAGATGTTCATGATCAGTCGATGAAGATGTTCATGATTAGTCTATGAAGATATTCATGATCAGTCTATGAAGATGTTCATGATCAAGTGGTAGTACTGAATATGCATCCAGATATGCATAGTCGGAATAGCTTGCTTCTAATATGTTCCCTCTATGCCAGGATGTATAATTTTGTGTATGGTTCAAGGTAGCACGTATCTAGACGTGTACTTTCGGATGCAGCATATTTCCATATGTGCATGATCACGTGTATCTAAATGTTTGTTGACCTAGATACGATGTTTACATATAATTATATCATCAATATGCTGATGTTTTAAGTGTTTATAAATAACTGATCAAGGCTGACTTACCAGTTAACCCGATAGTCTCCAATTACAGGCACGAGGCCACCACTAGTTTGTTCTTTGTTTATTCGATATTTATTGAATATAGGGACTGATTAACAGGTAGGTTGTACCTGAGTACGTGGACTCGGGTCTAACATTTTATCATAACAGGGCAGCTGGTACGTGCGTGTCATTTCTGAATGCACGATATGCTGATTGACTAATTCAGCGCGTTATGAATGAGTCAGCAAATCAGTATTTGGCTCGGGTCGGCTTAGTAAGTCGAGTCAACGAGTGAGTGATTTCTTTATTTAACCTCATCCTTGGTCACACCCGGCCGAGGGGCGAATCCCTGGGGTAGCAAACCACAAACGCGGCTATTACTGGGTTTCGAACCCTGAACTGAATTTTTGCAGGGCAGTGCATTAAGGACTGTGCTATCGTAGCAGCCCGGGTTAGTGAGTGAGCGAATCAGCGGTGAGTTAGTCAGTCATCAGTCAATTACTCGCTCAGTGGGCTGGTTGGATGGTTGGGGGTTGGCCTTGATGGGCAGGTAATCATCAAGTTAGCGAGTGAGTCAGGTTACTTTCGTGACTTGTTTTTATCTTAGTATATTATATCCGAGCACGTAGGACGAATGGATCTTTGCGACGACCCCTTTTTTAATACTATCTGGATCTTATTCCGGAGGGTGACATGTTTTGATAAACTGGATATCGTCTGGACATTGTGAGGGCAAACTTTATAAGGTTACATCTGTCTTAATTTGTTGGGAAGCGTTAGACCCTTTGACATGGCAGAGTTATAGATTTAACACACACACACACACGCACGCACGCACACACACACACACGCCTATACAAATAATGTCTTTATAGTAGATGCGGGCGCCTCCGTGGTCTAACTGGTAGCGCGTTAGATCACAGATCACTACCACCTGAGTTCGAACCTCGGCGTGGGCATAACTGAAGGGTGCTTCATCTCGACTTCGCTTCATTGCCTTTGGGGGTCCACTCGGCCCATTTACCAAAATGTCGCCGTAAAACATCAATCATCGTCATCTATAGTAGATACACACATATAACTGATATTGTGTGTGTGTGTGTGTTCGTGTGTGTTCGTGCGTAGAAAGAGTGTATTATAACCTATTTTTAATAAACCTCCAGTGGTTATGTAAACGTTTTCTCGTAATAATATTATCTTGTTATTGACTGCGGTGTAGTATCTATTTCCAATCCCTTTGTTACTATTATTCGGCATAAAAAACACTCTATATGAGACATAACAGGTATTCCATCTAGCCTAACACCGGCTAGAGGCTACACACACGGGAGACGGAGACAGCCGACGGACCAGAGATAGCCTGGTGGTAGTAGTAGCCGGTGACCAGCAACTGCCAGAACAACCGTGGACCGGTGAGCGGCGAGAAGAAGAAAAGGAGAGACACCAGGCTACGGCCACCAATCGAGATGCCGGGAATATTTCGGCCTTACTGTATTAGTAATGAGATATATTTCATTCTTATCGCCAGTCGGGGCCTAACCTCGAGGTGATTACTCTTCCGAGATGGTCGCCATGGGATGTTCGGCTGTATTCATTCATCCGCCGATAATAAAGAGCCAGTCGCCGGGTTGGTCTTCGACGGCCGTCTCAGAATTGCCTTGACCTTTCAGATGGCCACACCGGATATGGCTTCACGCCGGCCGGGGCATAGTTTAGTGTGGGGGTGGCTGACGTTTCTATAAGCATCTTTTAATTGCCCGATGTAGAAAACGGGGTTTGCAGCTTCTCTCGGCGGTGATGACGGCGGTCGCGCGCGCGCGTCCGTCTGCCCGCCCGCCGTTTAACATTTCACTGCCGGTGAAGTGCCGGATATCGCATTAAAAGGGGATCATTTCATAGCTGTATAAGGTTACGCGCGTTATCAGTTTTAGGTCATCTTATCCCGTACGAGTTAATCAGATGGAAATCGGAGGCAAAACCGTACGGAAACGAGGCTTATCTCTCTCTCTCTCTCTCTCTCTATATATATATATATATATATATATATATATACACACACACACGAAGAGGCGTTGTCATTGATCACGAAGTGTATTTTAGGGGAAGAATTAGGCTGATGGTTGCTGTTTTCACTAACCGTGGTATTATTTATTACTGCAGGGTGCCTCCGTCGATTAACTGGTAGCGCGTTGAATCAAAGATCACTACCATCTGAGTTCGAATCTCGGCGTGGGCATATCTGAAGGGTGTTTAATTTTCGACTTCGCTTCATTACCCTTGGAGGTCGCTCGGTCCATTTAGCCTACCATGTGCACAAAAGTGGCGGTAAAAACACCAATCATTATTTATTACTGCAACAGAATGGACACAATATGATAACACACTGTTGGCGCCTCTTTCACGGATCAGTCGGGACTGATACGGAACAACGGTTTCCGACAACCTCCGAAGCCCTACCGTAATGTGCAGTCGGATGAACTTGTCATCAATAAATTATTTATTACTGCAACAGAATGGACACAATATGATAACACACTGTTGTGTGTATATATATATATATATATATATATATATATATAACACACACAACAGAATGGACACAATATGATAACACACTGTTGTGTGTGTATATATATATATATATATATATATATATATACACACAACAGTGTGTTATCATATTGTGTCCATTCTGTTGCAGTAATAAATAATGATTGGTATATATATATATATATATATATATATATATATATCAGATTACCACATGTTAATATGGGGCGCCTCCGTGGTCTAGCGGTAGCGTGTTGGACTACAGATCACTACCACCCGTGTTCAAATCTCGGCGTGGGCATATCTGAAGGTTGTTTCGTCTTTAACTTCGCCTCATTACCTTTGGAGGTCGCTCGGCCCATTTAGCCTACCTTGTGCACAAAAGTGGCCGTAAAACATCAATCATCATCATCACCACATATTAATATCGCAGGTTCATAGTTATTGATTAAATTAGCATATCCAATCGAGCAACCAATAAAACGTGGGGAACTCTTTGAAGGGGAAAAAATGAAACAACATTCTGGGTCATAGATGGTTAACTGTTACTGTTGATTGGTATAGCAATATCATTTTTCAAAGAATTTCAATTATAATATTTCCATGAACCAAGGAGCCAGCTCTTAATTTTTTACAGAATTTCTGCTTAGCGCATTTTTAGTAATACTCCTGCCTCTTTTCAGGTTGAGTAAAGTTCTGTAAAATGTTGAATCGGTGTAATGTTCGAAATTTTGAATCAGAAAATTCCCTGCATAATAGCTTGGCTTGATTTGCCTTTAAATTCTTACTCTTGTTAAAAAAAAAGATATAATATTACCTAAATATATCTGTCAATATCCTGATATATATATATATATATATATATATATATATCATTAAGCGCAAACATTTGTAAGTATACACGTCAGATAATCTTTGATTTGTCATGCATAAAATCTACTTCTTGTTACACCCTTGTCATCAATAAATTAGACGCAAACATTAATGAGGTTTTGTTGAGTCGTCACCACGTTTCATATGGAAGATGAAACAATTAAAAAGAACAGCTGGCGAGGCTTTGAGAATGATGTATATGAAAGTTTAAAAAATTATATTCCATGATAAAGTTCGAAGTAAACCCAGACGTACTGGATTTTGTCTGAAGGGTGTTTCATCTTTCACTTCGGCTAATTACCTTTGCAAGTTGCTCGATCCATTTAGCTCATCATGTGCACAAAGGTAGCCACAGAACGGCAACAGTTGGGTTCGTTTACTTTGGTGTGAGAATCACAGCAACGATTATCGATCAAATCCTAAAAGAATCGAAGCCTTTCGGCAACCGGAAACGGGTGACCTACTGCCCGGATTTGTTGTACCCCGCCACTGCTGGCGCCTCTTCCACGGATCAGTCGGGACTGATACGGAACAACGGTTTCCGACAACCTCCGAAGCCCTACCGTAATGTGCAGTCGGATAAACACCACCATACAGCTAAGTATTGTACCTAAATTCAAGTTTTTCTTTCTTGTATCTACATTGCGTATGTGATTAGATTATACTCTTATTTACAGTCGGTATTTACCAACGGGGGGGGGGGCTTCGGGGCGGAGAAAACTTCTGATGAACGAGTCCTTGACATTTTTACAACATATCAACAAACGTCGATTGACTCCGCTGGCCCAAGGCAATCCGGAGACTTATTTTTGGTTATGGGAGGGGAAATGCTACAGTTTGGCTCTTCGCTAGTCTTTGTATCCCCGGTCATCCTATTCTCCACCATTTCTCTTACGAGGTGATAGATCACCTCCCGCAAGATCACTTACACATTTTTCTGATCCTTAGAACAACACTTTTTTTTAGATCTCTATGTACTTTGGCGCATTACAACACACACAAACAGAGAGAGAGGGAGAGAGAGAGATACTGCCCGTCTCTATTTTGGTGTACATCTCTGTGCTGCATATTTTCAAATTACAAAATATGAAGAAGTATTATGACAGTATTTAAGAGGGGGGGGGGTATTAGGAAAATTGTGGGCGCGCGCGCGTGTGTATGTGTGTGATTCACGACACTAACGGCCTTATTCAACTCGCAGATCACGCCTATGCCTATACTATAAGCTCGGAGTCGACTAGTGCGTGTCCTGTCTGATTTCCGCTGTCAATAAACGAGTGACCCGAGAAACGAGTGACCGAGAAAAACCGATCCACAATGGAGGAAACGGATTGTCCTTAGTCGAAAGCATTCCTAATAAAGAAACGCGTGCTACGTGTTGTCCGATGTCGGGTCACACCACCATAATAACAACACGAGTTCCTATATGTTTAATAAAAACCGGTGTATAGGTCATCATGATACACCCCCCCCAAAAAAAACAAAAAAAAAAAAAAACAAAAACAACAACAATAAAATACGCCCCACATCCTCCTACTTTTGCGCCATAATAACAGTTCATGGCTTCAGCGTGATGCAAAGCACTCGGTGAACTGTGAGTTTATTTTTGCTAACAACGAATGATATTGTTATGCAAATTTCTCCACCCGACCTTCCCTTCCTGATCAGCCATTCGTCCGTGACGCGATATTTCATCCGCGTCCGGCTGTTATTGATGAAGATTGGTCGTCGTCACAATTGTATCCGGAGTGTCATCTGGATTTCAGGCGAAGATACAACGAGGAGACTATGTGCGAACTTTGGATGATGGGTGCACATCGAAAACTGTCGACACACACACACACACACACACAGAGAATTTATTTTATTGACGGGCGAGCTGTCAGCACATTCAGAGACTGGACAGAAGTATTTCCATCTTTTTTCGCGAATGACAGAAAGTAATCTAATGTATTGACAAATCTATAGTGTCTGCGTGCACCGAACAAAAACTCCATTGATTGACGAGGCCGATGCTCGACGGACCAAAGATCCTGTGATCTTTGTTTAAGAAAACGTCCCATATCCGACTTAATCCAATCGAGGTTTTTTGTTCTCTTCTAAGCGACGGGATGTGCTTCGCGGATGATTTTGCCGAACAGCGCCGATCTTTCGCCCATTCCAGCCATTATCCGGCGCGGTCTACATTTCCGATCGGACTGCGCCCGCAATTGACACATTCATCCATCATCGCGGCAAAACTCGTCCCCTTCCTCCCGTTTGTATTCCCTCGTAGGCTCTCCTCGGTAATCTTCTCAACGTCGCCGCAGTCTTCCTTCGCGGCGAGTATTAATGTCTGACCCGATGGTGGCGCTGCAAAAAAGAACCCGCCGCCGCCGCGAGTGACTTCGCTTGGCGGCTTGTTCCATTCGCTCCAAACGACCGCACTTCCTCGATGTGATACCCTTTCAGCTCGTAAATCATCCCTGATTCATGGTTATTAATCTGGACCATTAATCTTTCTCTCAACTTGACCACAGCTAGATCGTTATGGTAATCTCCACCCCCCACACACACATACACACTCACACACACCGCAGACATTCTGACTTTTTCGTTACGATGTTGATTATTCAGATGGACCCTCATCGTGGTCACTGAACTGGCCGGAGTGTGCCCTAGGTGGCTTACATATGTGCAACACTTGGCATAATGCTGAGCTACTATTTTATTGACAGATGTCTGATACCCATCAGGGACTGTGGACAGAAGACGTCACAGCAGTCATTCCGACAGACGCGTTGCCAGTCATTTATTTCACTCAATGCAGAGTTTGGTACAGTTTTCCACTCTATGTTACAAATAACCTCCCCAAATAACCAACTCGAAACAACTAACTCAAAAAGCTAGTGTAATGTTATTTGATAGAATGAAATATTTGAGGTTTGATAATGCAGGGTTCGCACGACATTTTCAAAATCCTTGGGTTTTGTTTTCGTTGAAATACCTTAACACTTAGTTGTCCCTAGAACATCATGAACAAGATTGATGTTTTACGGCCACTTTTGTGCACATGGTAGGCTAAATGGGCCGAGCGACCTCCAAACGTAATGGAGCGAAGTCAAAGATGAAGCACCCTTCAGATATGCCCACGCTGAGATTCGAACTCGGGTGGTAGTGATATGTCGTCCAACGCGCTACCAACTAGAACACGGAAGCGCCCAGTTGTCCCTAGAAGGAACTACGGGGACACACACACACCACTATTTCTGCTCACAACGGCATGACTGAAGCCGGTCGTGTGGTTCGCCATGTCCAAAGTTGGGCCATCCCGACAAGTACTTTGAAAATGGCCTGGATTGGCGTGACTCATGCTGATATAGACCCAACTCACATTCCATAATCCCTAACATATCGTCTGGTTTGGGGCCAGTCAGCGCCATTATCCTGGATTGTCATCAAAGGTCAGTTTTTGTCCTCCGAACTATCCGTCTAATTTTCTTCAGGCCCCCGCTTGCCTATACCCGTGGGTCTATTTGTATCTGCATGTGCTTGCTTGTCTGTCAACGTGTCTGTCTCTGCTTGCCTGCCTGTCTCCGCTTTGCTTTATATTTTTGCCTATCTCTTTCTATACATATACTTACACGTCTCCGCTTGCCTGCCTATCTGTGCTCGTCTACCTCTGCGTGCCAGTTTATCCATATACTTGTTTGCGTTTGCTAGTCTCCCTATTTGTCTGCATGTCTGTCTCTCTACCGAGTCTTCTCTGCGGGCTCGCGTCTGTCATTAACTGTTCAGTAACACCCCTTATCCAGTCTTAAGTGGGCCTAATGGTGTTATGAAGGACAGACGTTTGATCCAAAATTCACCGCAAAAGCCACAAATGCCCCTTCTATTTAATCCCCGCTTCAGTTTTTTTTCCATACTTGTTCCAACATTATAATGGATCGTTTTATCCACTGGCCATCTCATCGCTGCAGTCAAATTGGATCAAGCTGTAAGTCCAATTTTACCGTTGTTCGTTTGTTTCTGATGTAGATTTACTGTTACCTTCCACGTTGAGTTTAATCTGTACACTTGATGTTTTCTATTTTCGTGTTAGCATAATTTCGGCTCTGCGTTGTTCGGGCATTTACGCTGATTAATGGAAACGGATTAACACCTTGTTGTTTACAAATTGTTGCAGTTGTTGTATTTGGCATTACAGAGGCGGCACGTGCTGTTTTTAAGGGCTTGCGTATGACGGAATTCGGTTGGTGCCATTGGTGTTGCTCTCATTGAAACAGTGGTAATACAATAATAACAAAGTATAATAATAATTATTATTATAATAACCAGCATTTATTCAACATTATGTTCAAAAGCAAACTTAATAAGCTAAGAATATATATACTGAACTAGATGGAGAAATTCCTCTTCACGCTGTGTTATACATTATGTTCGACTTATTATACCATGAATATTCAGCGAGCGATCAGTTTGCATTGAATCATAAATAAAACAGTGTCTGTAACACACTGCTACGTCTAATAAAATGTGAGTGAGTGGTTTGTTAAGCCGCGCTGCCGAACACAACTGAGACATATATGGCCGCGGAATATCCTCTTAGGAAACATGCGAGAAACTGAGATGCGTGTCAGATTCGAACCCGCAACCGTGGCGATCAGAGTGGAGTACTCTTGCCACGACACTACCGATTTGCCCGCATCTAGTAACTATGTTTTGAATTCGTTAAAAAAAAATTCATTAAAATAAAGCAGCATCTTGTAACAAAATACTACACACTAAATCTCGTACAGAAAGAAGCCGGTAGGTAACCAGGTGTTATAAAACTACACACCTATTTTGAAATTTAGATACGTGTAGATGAAAAAGTAAAGTTTTTTCCTTTCCTTTTCATCGGAGCAGTAGTATACTGAATGACAACGTGAAGATCGAGACAGTAATTAATGGCCACAGTTTTATTTCAATAAACAGATATTAGCTTTGATGATGTTTCTTGCGTTTATCATCATCTGGATCAGTTACGGGTTATTAACGGGGCCACGAATGATTTATCTCGTTGATGACAGTATAGCTAATAAACCTGTCAGTGTGTGTGTGGGGGAAAGTAATTTTTTTGCGTATCAGTACTGGAACATCCAGCGTGTTCGGAATAAACTCGAATTTAGATGAGTATTGTGAGGGCACTTCGATCGAAGCTCAGGGTTGTAAGTTCGAATCCGGTTCTTGCCTATACGTTTCTGGGATGTTGATATGAGCAGTCGATCAAATGGGTATTGTGATTTGTTTTCCTTTTTGTGATAGACATATATTTGGTAAATAGTGTTCAGTGTTTCTCGTTTTTACGCATATGAATATAATTTTTTTGATTTCATATTTCTGTATGAAATATGGCGAATTCTGTTTGGTACACGTTATTGGACCGCCATTATCGTACGTTTAAAAACAAATTATATTATTTGACACCGGTATTATGTACTTAGCTAAAATTAACAATGTTTGTTATAATACAGCAGTGTGTGTGTGTGTGTGTGTGCGTGTGTGATAGCATAGTAGCAATGCTCATAAAAAGGCATTCGCACAGAAAATAAAAAAGGCTTGCTTACATTACCTGGATGATTCACCAGAGAATTACTTTTATATTAAGACATTTAATCTCGCGCGCGCGCGCGCACACACACACACACACACACACACACACACACACATTCAGAAGAGAGAGAGAGAGAGAGAGAGAGCCGTTCGACCAGTAGACTAAAACTATGACAACAAATGGTCTATATGAAGCACGATTACCCAGCTACAGATTGGATCTGACACCCAACAGCTAAGAGATTTGTGGGTTCGTGTCCTACGGCTGGCTGGAGTGTCATCCCCTACCTACGCCCACCTACGGATAGATAAGCCCGACCAGCTTTATACTATCATCGGATGGAGGTCAAGGACGGTGTCTGTGGATGGCCGGATTTCGATCCAGATGATGATAGATGTCCGCTCCGTGGAGCAATGGCCGATCGCTTGGGCCTGTTAAGTAACAGATAGCGTATAGGAAAGATTGAATAAATAAAACAGATATAGCTTTATTATATTATCTTTTGTCGAATGACGCCGATGCTGGGCCAAGAGCTATTTCTAATCAACGTTGCCTGCATCATAGCTCAGCTGATAGCGTTTCTAGACACACGCCTGGGTGTTCTCGGTTTGAATTTCCACAACTCACGACTGTTGATAGCAGATCACGCGCCTTTTGGGCTTCTTATAAACGTGTGTGTGTGTGTGTGTGTGTGTAAGCGCGCGTGTGTATGTGTGTGTGTTTGTGTGTGTGTGTTGATGATGATGATGTTTTACGGCCAGTTTTGTGAACACAGTTATCTAAATCGGCCGAGCGACCTCCAGAGGCAATGAGGCAAAAGGAAAAATGAAACACCCTTTAGACATAGTCAGGATTTGAAGCCAGTTGTCCTTGCCTCTGTGTGTGTGTGTGTTGATTCATTCGACTCTGCTTCTAGGTGAATTGAGAAATCGTTATAATAGGAATTGTGTCGTCGAGATACCGTTATAATACTTAAAGATGCAGTATTGATGCTAAAAGGCCTTTCTGTGGCTAGAAACTGTCGGAGCAACTGTAGCGTTGTACATCTGAAATGAAACTGAAAACTTTGAGTTTAGTGTTTGGGCACCTTACACCATAGAACTCAAAATTACAGGATTAAAACTCTGGGGTGTTTCATGCTTCACTGAAATGCTTCTATCGATCCGTTTCATTCTTCTGAGGTATATCAACCCGTGAAGTTTATTCACGACCCACACAGGAGCACGTACCTTTTACAGAGCATCGACAACACATGGGGGGCACATTGAAGTGCTGCTCGGCGCTGCTTGACCATAGATGACCGTCTTCCAGTGACACTACTGGCCTACGATAATCCAATTATAAAACGGAATGAATCACTACAAGAGCCGTGGAAGATTACATCAGGCACACCCACACTGTCTCAAGGCATAACCGAATATAGCCCCTTTGGCCATATATCCCAGGTGTGGTCAGCGTGTCGTCACTGACTGACTGACTGACTGACTGATTCACTCACTCGCTCACCCACTCACTCACTCACTCACTCTTTGTCATTAGATTTAAACGCTGATAACCTGCCTATAAAAGAGTTATATGCAGTAACATGTCAGTTTGCTAGTGTTCACCTTACCCAGTCAGGCGAGTTAATACATTATTCTCACCTCTCTATTATGGATGCATACGCCGACTGCTTCCACCTCATATATGGGTTACAACAGAGAAACCCGTTTTATACGACCAGTTCTATAACGAACAGCTGAACTGATCTCTAACCAGGGGGTGTACTCCGGAGCCGGATTGTGATACACGTACATTTTTTATAACTTTTGTTTCCTTGGGGGCCTGTGTGAAGACAGCTTTAAGCAGCTACACAGGTCCTCCAATTTATAGGTATTCGACTACTAAGTCCCTTGTGAAATATAAACCGTAACAAATAATATACAAATTGGAAATAAATGTCATCGTCATTGTCATTGTGGCCTAAAGGATAGGCATATCCGACCCCCTAATCCGGGTGATCTAGTAACGCGGGCCGGCAGTCAGTGACCAATGATCGGTTTTACTGTGTGCCAGTATACTGATTCGATTGAAATACTGTAAATCGGCAAGTGTTGGCGACGTATTAAGTTGGCGAATTTCATAATCTGGACAAGACGGCGGCGTACTTATTTGGCGAATTCTTGGTTCGACGAGATTTATGGTTGTGTGTTATACTGTAAAGCGGAAAATGTTGGCGATTTTTTGCCATTCGCCAAATTCGCCAACTTAATACGATCGTCAACATTTGCCGATCTACCGTAGGCCCTTTTGTGGCTCGATGAGAGCGGACATCGGGTCTCATAAAACACCTAGTATAAGGGGGCGGGGGACTTTCTCTCTGTATTAAAAACAACTGAATCATGTCGAACGTCCTCACTATAGGTAGGTGATGGATTATGATTGGTGGACTGGACATGTTCGTAATTATCTGATAATTAATAGCTGCCCATCTTAACAAATACCGGCAATATAACAGCGTGAGTGTGACCTTGGCCGGTGTAGAGGTCGGTATTGTATAGGTGGTGCTAATAATTAGGCTTATGTTAGGGGGTCGAGCCTAGTGTAGGGACTGTTAAGAGAGTGGCATTATCAGGTAAGTAGTGTGTGTGTGTGTGTGTGTGTATTATATATATATATATATATATATATATATATATTCAGCTATAAATTCTCTATCTTTCTCTGTTGCAGAAGGGGCGCCTCCGTGGTCTAGTTGGTAGCGCGTTGGACCACAGATCACTACCACCTGAGTTCCAATCTCGGCGTGGGCATATCTGAAGGGTGTCTCATCTTTGACTTCACTTGATTACCTTTAGAGGTCGCTCGGCCCATTTAGCCTACCATGTGCACAAAAGTGACCGTGAAACATCAATCATCATCATCAATCATCATCTCTGTTGCAGAAGGGGAAAGGCCGCCTCTCTACCTCAAATCGATCCTCCTCCCACACAACGTCCTCCTACAGACATACTATTTTTCTCACACACATACGGTCAAACACATAAAGTCTATTAATAACAATCTTTGTGGCGCTCCTGTAGCGCAGTTCAAACCCACGTTTTCCGGTTCGGACTAATCAACACCTGCTACCTGTGTGATATTGTGAGATGTTTCCCCGAAGAGTCGTTCCTCGGCTGTATGTCCCAGGTGTGATCAGTACCGAGTACAGGAAATTCCCAGAACGGTATTTTATTTCAGCGAGCATTGTTCTATAACCGCGAACACCTGAAAAATAATAATCTAGCTTAGCTATAAAAAGTATAGAAAAATAGACTGCGTTAATACCGTTGATATTAATCATTGATTTATTGACCTTTACTCCTGGATATATCATATTCCAACCATTCGAGCAGAGCTATGTAAATGATTGATTGAATTCGTGATGTTTTGTTGAGATTGTCTTCGATGAGCAGAAAGCGGTGAGGGGTGGTATACATGTTTACATCCTAGCAACATGACCTTGAAATTAGTGACCTTAGTGTGTTTATTTATAATTTATAATTTGGCGAAGTGGGTTTAATGGGACTGGGAACAGTGGCCTTCTCATCGTAGCAAAACGTTCGCTGAACAACTCGAATCCCGAACGCCCATAAAGAAATACGGTTTTTTCCTACCTGATGTTCGAATTCTGGATCATTTGATGTGTTTGGCGACAACAATAGCATACGGATCAGTAAGCATCCCGACGTCATTGGCGAAAAACATCGCTCGAGTGCCTGTGACATGAAACAGACATCGGAGAACAAGTCGGAACAGATACGTGTTGCGGGTTTAGCCCAGGTACTCTCGGCCCACTCCCAGATAATCAAAGAACAGAGAGATTCTTTGAAGCGTCGTGTCCATGCATGGACGATAATGGCGACAGGCT
The DNA here is from genome assembly GCA_025642065.1 of Paralvinella palmiformis. Lineage (NCBI taxonomy): Eukaryota > Metazoa > Annelida > Polychaeta > Terebellida > Alvinellidae > Paralvinella > Paralvinella palmiformis. Next base: position 188,226 of record JAODUP010000080.1, on the reverse strand, counting down.
AATGGGTGTTTTAACTCTCGAGCCGCGCCCACCACCAACACCACCACCCATCTAAGTAGCTCTCACCCACCCTCCTTTATAAACTTATGGATTTATCAAATTTTTCCCCTATTCCGCATTATTTGTTATTTTCCCAGTGTTATTCTGTTTCTTTGCTCCGGCTCTCAACATCCTAGTCATGCGATGTCTGGTTTCTGAGCCACGTGCACGATGTCTGATGTCTGAGTCACGTGATGTCTGCGATCCGAGTCATGTGATGTCTGATGTCTGAGTCACCTCGTTGCGTAACGGTTTTGCTGACATCATCCGTCATAGCATTAAGGCGGCGAAGTCAAATTAATGTGGCCTTTATCCGTGACATCGTTGCTCCGTCTTCTTAGAATTAGCGATTGATTCCGCGCAACAACAACAAAAACACCACACAACTAGTACACGACGTGATCTGAAACATACTGATACACCAGGTACTCTGAAACACGGTGTCACGTTACGTGACGTGACGCGTACTCTCGATCACGCCGCGATCTCGAACGTGACGTCGGATCATACCCTCTCACACCATGGCGTGTTGTGGTCTCAAAAATTGTAATGATAGACGTGTTGTGGTCTAAAATAAAAGTTATGTTAGATGACAACTTCTCACGCTCTTATATATAATACTCTCGAATATGATGTCAGATGGCATAACTCTCACATCATCGCGATATGTTGTACTCTAAATTGTACTCTACTCTCGAATACGACGTTATAATGTACCGTTATGCCATGATGTGGTCTCAAAAAACAGCTTTAGATTATCTCATGCTATAAAATTGTCTGGTCTCACAGATTGTCCCAGGCTGCACACTCTCACATCGTGCCTTGTTTCACCCTCGGTCATGTTCTGATCTCGAATGTGACGTCAGGTGACCCACTCTCAACCCACCAGACGCTGTGATCTCAAACGTATAGTGTCAGACGACATATTCTCACAGGTACATATCACTTGTTCGCGAACACCGCACGATATTATTCACTCTCACACTGGCAGATTGTGCCCGTATGACTATGTGTGTGTCGTCAAGTGATGTACATAAGACACGTTCGCAAGGTGTTCTTTTTAAAACGCAATCATCTCGCAAGACATTCTTTCTGATACACCGCCACGTGATGTAAACCTACTCTCAGATACGTTTATATCGCGCGCTGAACTCTCGAACACAGCGTTCATATCTTTCTATCTGACGTAAGTCTTATTATTGTCTTAAGTAATCCTCGTCTGCTCTGCTCCTCTTGACCCGGTCTAATATTTGATGTAGACCGGATTTAGACAGCGGCTCTTCCTGCTCCGTGTCTACATAACACAAATCTTAATATTATTTCCCCAACAGAAATGCCAGTCTGTTCGTTATCAGCACTCAGCGATGGCCGACTTTGATTGTCACAATAATACGATTACACGTTTGCAGTATTGATTCTTTTCGTTGGGATTAATCTGGGAAATGTAATGGAACCATCAGTGAGTCAGTTAGTAAGAGAGTGAGTGGGTGAGTTAGTGAATGAATTAGTGAGCCAGTCAGCCAATAATATATATATATATATATATATATATATATATATACTTCAGTGTCTGAAACTCGCCAATTCCACTTGATGCATAAACAATCTTATAAAGTTATATCTAACAATTATAAACTTATTATATGACGAAACATTACCAGTTTCAGCTCGAGGATACCCAACTAATATTCGTCGTCATAAGCCTTGTGCCTTAAAACTAACTTTTTGAATATTTATTTACATCCTACTCTGAATTATACAATCCCTTATTCAAAGCGTTGATAAGACTAATTCCAGCTATTTGATATTCTCATTTTATCAGAACTGTAATATTACTAAACATTACTCATGATGCAATACGTGGAAAAAGTTTAATAATTGCACGCACGCGGAAATTCGGGCCTTGTCAATAATCCGAAATCATATTATAGTACATCCTTGTGAATATTCGGCTATGTCCGTTTTCAATCGACAATTTCCGACGCGCTTATGGCTGGCCAGAAATGTGTGCTGGTGTCATCATCAACATATGCGTGCATTTTGATATATTCACCCACGGATCTATACTTGGAACTGATTGAGTGATTGGTTGTGGTTGTAGAAATAATTTGATTTGGGCGCCTCCGTGGTCTAGTTGGTACAGCGCGTTGGACCACAGAACACTACCACCTCAGTTCGAATCCCGAGGTGGGCATATTTGAAGGGTGTTTCATCTTGGACTTCGCTCCATTACCTTTGGAGGTCGCTCGGCCCATTTAGCCTACCGTGTGCACAAAATGGCCGTAAAACATCAACCATCTGCAAAAGTAATTGTTATTAGAACTATCCGAAAATATTAGCCGCCCAAAAAGAAAAGCTGCTCTACCCCAGATGTCTTTCCTACTTTCGGTCCTACTTCGCCGTTTACAATCCGCCGCTGATCCTCATTTAATCAGCTAAACGTCTGCTCGCCTGACGGGAGACAGCCCGGGACTGGCGCGAAATCTGATCGGGCAGACGATAAAAATCCCTCTTCTGGCTGACCCGCATCCACTCGGCCATTATCGAGAATAAACAAGATGCCAGCTCGAGGAGCCGATGAGATGAAATGGCGCGGACATCTGGCGTTATTCTGGCGAAATGTTTGTCCAATTGATATCGGCGCTTTGCCCGCTCAATGTCCGCCATTGTTAACATCCTGTCGATGTAACAGATCCTTGACGAGGTGGAGAGAGAGAGAGAGAGAGAGAGGGATAGAAAAATGCTGCACCGCATTCTATAATTTTACTCTCCCGTGTATTGTCAGTACGCAGCGTGACTGCATTAATGTTATTGAATCTGTTCGCCGTTTGTGTACTGGCTGTGAATGGTTGACGCTTTGGAGTTTAGATTAAAGCAAAGCGTTCTGTGTGTGGAGGGGGAATGGGGGGGGGGGGACACCTTCCACCGAGATCTGAATTAAATGCAATCTATTTGCCATCGACTTAGTAAACAACCCAATCTACATCAGACAGCACTTGGCACCTTTGCCTGGATGACCAAATGGAAATCCTATTTTAGAGCAACATTTTTTGAGCGGATTAATGTGTGTCAGTTGTAGAACTTTTTTTCTAATTGTATTTATTAATTAGCGTATGAGGTGTTTTTCTTTTTTAATTTATATGTCTAATTCTGTTTATTATTTAGCGTGGAGGTTTGTTTAGTTTTTTCTTGTTTTATTTACATGTCAAGGCGCACACGGCAAGCGCCCCCCGCTCCTGCAGATATCTACGCCATGGGGTTGAATCTCAGGGCTGTTTGTATCTGTAGGATCTTCCAGCCATCAATAAAATACTTCTGCCTGATCATTTGATCTTCATAAAGAGAAGACCCCTCCAAGCCACCCCCGCGCAAAGCTTTCAGGTGAGACTGGTACCGAGACTCAATACATTAATTAGGCCTACTCCTTTATTTTTTCTTCTTCTTGATTAATTGGCTTATTTTACAAGTCAATATCTTCGAAGCAAACGCCTTGCCTGCTCACATTTCCTGTTCACCATTGTGCCAATTTATTTTCATGTTGTAATTATACGATGTCAAATAAATGTAATGTACCATAATTGATACACCCGTATTACAGGTGTTGGTTGTATTTTGCTCGGGCTAACATTTCCCATGATACACCCCGAGATGGGCTAGCCGGTGATATGTTTAGATATAATTAGGCACGGATATTAATTATATCGTTACGGCCCTAATAACGCTGTTAGCTCGTCTTTCGTTCTAATTATTCTTACGATCGTTAGTTAGCATCGGCGGCCTTGCATGGATCGTCTGACCTATCAATTATTTTGTTTACTGGAAGTGTATCATCATAAATAGTATCCCTGATATTTACCACTGGTCGACAGGTAGGCAGGCAGGCTGGCATTAGGGCATTGATTAGCCGATGAAAAGGACCCGGCAATGAGCACCTGGGCAAAAAGCTAATCCATAACATCATTATGTCAATTATGTCGGCGTTTGTTTCGCTGTCGTAATGCCGGCCATTCAGCTGGTTCTGGTTAGTGGTGCTAATGGAATGGTTATAAATAAATCATTATAAATAACATAAATGATTTATGTCGCGTGTCAGTTGGCAGTAAACCACTCCAACCTACTCCACTTTCGAATCGAGTGCGGGGCGATAGGCGCGACACACACACACACCCCCCCCCACACACACACACACTATATATATATATATATATATATATGTATGTATATATGTGTGTGTTATTTGAGATAAGCCAGTTTAAATGGATCAGTTATCAATTGTTATACAATATAGCCGCCTATAATGCCACTTCGTCTCTGGTGTACCAGATGTCAAAACTAGTTCACCCTTCTATTTCTGGGTGCAGTACCCAACTAGCTCCACACGTACCAGACTATAATAGACTCGGCCAGATAAAGCCCCATATAATGTCGTCGCAGTATATGTTTACACCGGCTGACCGTCCGTATTATCGGGTCTAAACAATTATTTATACAAACTCCCGTGTCCGGGCTGATCTGTTGTAGCATGTCAAGTTTTCAGCCGATTGGCCCTTTATGACTTGATGTTAGGACATTATGGGTGGCTGTAGTGGTGGGGTGGTGCCACAGGTGCGGGGGGCGGGAAGAGGGATTCGTGTAGGATATTGGCTTGGAGGCTACGCCCAAGATCGCATCTGAACTTGTTGGTATGTGTTTGAGAGAGATAGAGATGGAGAGATGGACTATTGTAAATAAGGTTTATAAACGATAGTCACATGTTTCACTCACTCTCTCTCTCTTTCTCTCTCTGCGCGTGCGCGCGCGTATGTGTGTGTGTGTGGGGGGGGGGGGTATGTGTGTTCTGGCAGCTGAAACTTTTAAACACCTGACCTATGGGAGTATGGCACTCAGCAGATGTGATCTGTTCTGCTGGCAGCGACCTAATGATCAAGATGACCGGATGTAGATCAACAGATCACTGGCTAGACAAGGCATATACAGCCATCCGTGAAAAAATATATCCAAGATATCAGATACGGGTTATCAAATCAAATCACCGGCTATTAAAGATACTGAACGTGGACCAGATGTACAGCTAACCAGATGTATAGCTAACCAGATGTACAGTTCATTAGTTTTTGAACCCCTAAATTCCGAGTAAGATTGGGGGGGGGGCATATGATGGGACCCACTTACTTTATAACCTTGTCTTCCCTGAATATTGTTCCATATTTCGGGGATGCAATTCCAAATTTCAAATTAAGCCAGAAGCAAGTTAGCAACTTCGTGGATTACTCGAAGTCGTTTTTGCTGTTTTCGCTGTGCCTAAGAGAGAGAGAGAGAGAGAGAGAGAGGGGCCTGTTTTTACATCGAAAGGTCAAACGTGTTGAAAGCCTTAGAGCAAAAATTCTGTGTACTATAAATTAGCAATGTCTGCATTAATGTATACATCTGGGTGCAGCCTATAATACGGATTCACGATTGAGTTTTGACGTCGACTTAAGTTGGCTTCCCGTTGATCTGGATACTGACCCGAGAACCGTCATGTTAACAAACGACAAGCATCTCGTATGCTAAATGGAAAATTTATAAAACTGTAAAATTGATGTGCGCAAATGTCTGTGTACGCTTATTAATTGCTTTACATGACAACACTGACTGGTTGACTGACTGACTGAGTAGCTGACTGGTTATCTGACTGTTTTATCCACGTCTAATAAATGAGGCGGAGGTGGCGGTTCTCATAAGTTAAAGCACCGTGTCGTAGATTCTGGAGTTCGGATGGGGCGAGATAAATCCCCCCTCAATAATACCGTACAGCGATGAATCACGTATCAATCAATCTCCATTGGCCTGCGTCCACACCACCAGTAAAAGGTGTATGTGCGAGAAGCGCGACCCCACAGCCTCACGGGCGTCGTCCCGAATGGTGAACGCGCCTCGAAACCCGCCCCGAAAATTATCGCAATCCAATAACAGCGGGTCACAGTTCGGGATCAGCACGTCATCAGGTGAGCCATTTCTGATTGGAGATTGTCCCCGGATAGATATCGCTGCGTTATTCTTCCGGCACAACATATGAGCGCTGTGTGTCTATAAGACTCTGGCGTATGGATAATAAAGCAGCCGCCTTGGCGAGGTTAGAGATGTGTGTCGAATGCTAACCACCGCGTTTATCCTCTAATGGCAATTCTTATCCACGAAGTGCACGAACCCTGACCGGCTAGCCATTGATCATCTCCTAGTTGCCATAATAACGGGACGGAAATGATTGGTGCCCGGCGTCGACGAAGCCGGATAGATGTCCAATGACGGACGGCGTTTGTTGGTCACGTGACGTACGGGCGGGACGATGATTGGCTGTGCCGAGAAGATTCAAAGATAACGGGGTTATGTGGCTAGCGTTGCGAAGGTAACAACGTTCGTGGGTGGTACATGCTCGAGTCGTATGCGTGTCTTATGTCAGCGCGGTGCGGTGTCATGTCGTCTGTCGGTACAGCATCGTGTCACCTGCTAGTACATGTCATCTGTCAGTGGCTAGTAATGTCACCACCCGTCAGTACGTCTCGTGTCATACTGCACCACATCATCTTTCGGTATTATTAAACCACATCACCTGTCAGTACTGTACCACATCACCTGTCATTACTGTAACACATCACTTGTCAGTACTGTACCACATCACCTCTCAGTACTGTACCACAGCACCTGTCTACACTATGCCACATCACTTCTTTATACTCTAACACGTCACCTGTCTATTTCTTTCCACACCAGTTGTCTATACCACCTCACCTATCTATATTGTACTACATCACCTGTCTATACTGTTCCATATTACCTGACTATGCTGTAACACATCACCTGTCTATACTGTAACACATCACCTGCCACATCATCGTATCACCTGCCTACGCTATAGACATGTCACGTGTCTATACTATACCACATGAGTTAATTAAACAATTACAATAGTAATAACAGTACCACCTCACCTAATTCAAGTATAACATCGCCTTTGAGTACAACACCACATCACCTACTATAACACTACCACATCACCTATAACTATAAGTAGAGTACCATATCACCTGTGGTTGCATATATAATTATATTAACACCTCACCCGTCAATAATCAATCTACCACATGACTTCGTATTCCATATATCAACACCATTATCAAAATGTCGTTATATATAAAACAATACTACTTTTAGGTTGTCGTTATGGGATGTTATTAGTTAAGTATCTCTCTGAACTCCCTCACCTGGAAAATAGAAAACCTTTAAACAGAACAACTTGAACGCAATGACCTTTTTCACGTCGGCTGTGAGCAGTAGACCTGGTGTCAACGAGTGGTGAGTGAGTGAGTGAGTGAGTGAGTGGGTGGTTATGTGTGTGAATGGTTGGGTCGGTGGATTGATGGGTGGGTGGATATATGATTGATTGATTGATTGATTGATTGATTGATTGATTGAGTGAGTGAGTGAGTGAGTGAGTGAGTGAGTGAGTGAGTGAGTGAGTGAGTGAGTGAGTGAGTGAGTGAGTGAGTGAGTGAGTGAGTGAGTGAGTGGATATGTGTGTGAATGGTTGGGTGGGTAGATGGATCGGTGGGTGGATATATGAGTCAGTGAGTCAGTGAGTGAGTGAGATTCAACAACACATTTCATTGTTGTTATTCTTTAGTTTTGTTATTGTTGTTGTTGCTTATTTGGGATATGCAAGAGTTAGATTATGTACTTGGCTAACAAAATGGATTAGTTGGAGTATACAGCACTTAGATTATGTACTTGTTGTGAAAATAGACTGTTGGTTGGAGTATACAGCACTTAGTTTATGTACTTGTGAAAATAGACTGTTGGTTGGAGTATACAGGACTTAGATTATATACTTGTTGTGAAAATAGACTGTTGGTTGGAGTATACAGCACTTAGATTATGTACTTGTTGTGAAAATAGACTGTTGGTTGGAGTATACAGCACTTAGATTATGTACTTGTGAAAATAGACTGTTGGTTGAAGTATACAGCACTTAGATTATGTACTTGTTGTGAAAATAGACTGTTGGTTGGAGTATACAGGACTTAGATTATGTACTTGTGAAAATAGGCTGTTGGTTGGAGTATACAGCACTTAGATTATGTACTTGTGAAAATAGGCTGTTGGTTGGATTATACAGCACTTAGATTATGTACTTGTGAAAATAGGCTGTTGGTTGAAGTATACAGCACTTAGATTATGTACTTGTTGTGAAAATAGACTGTTGGTTGGAGTATACAGCACTTAGATTATGTACTTGTTGTGAAAATAGGTTGGTTAATGCATGCTTTACTCCGATAATATACTGGAGTATACAATACTGGAGTATACAATACTCAGATTATGTACTTGTGAAAATTGATTGGTTGAAGTATACAGTACTCAAATTATGTACTTGGTATCCAGGATGTTCTTCACTTGGCTTTCATTTTGGGCGAGCTCGCCCACATGATGCAGCCCTCTTCCAATCCATTACATAGCCTTGAAAATATGACACAAATCTTATCCCGATAAAGCATTTTGCACATATCAGAGCTGTCATGCCGTAAGATCGGGAATCATGTACACATCGTACTGGAATCTGAAATGCGTAACCTAGAGCCCCGACCTGATGACAAGTGAAAGGTGTTACTTGTGTTTGCCAAGGAATTGGATGTACGAGTGAGCGAGTGGTTGCTTCAGTCTGACGGCTCTCTCCACACATGACCACTTGCCGGGGAGGTCGAACCACTTTAATGATGGACGAACCATTCCACAGTTACAGACAACAATGGGATTCGATTCTACAACCTACGTCTCTGTACTGCAGTTCACTAACAGCTGCACCACCGAAATGTCATCCCGTTGTAATTGGACCCGACGGTTGTAACAGCGGGCAGAATTGAATCATCCGATGGAATTGTATCATGCCCATTGCATTTGCTGTCCCAATTGGATGATTTTCAAACAAACCGGATTTCTATACCTAACTTGTATAATTTTTAGTACAGACAGCATTAGATATCATACGATTCCAGTGTCTGACCAGGGGCCACGGTTAACATTAATTTATCTATGTGGAATGCACGTGGCCGGCTTCATCTACGCCCATCTCTGTCCAGGTGTACACATAAGCCGAGACAGTGTTTACTACCTTTGTATAGAATTGTAATTTTCTTCCTAAAAGATCTTTCACTTGCCGTAGTTAGTATGCTAGATGCGTGACGTTGAAGCCAAACAGTGAATAGCCCTGAAGAAGAATTTAATGTCCTGTTGATGGAATATTCAGTATTCGACTGTACGCGGACTTTGACGGAGAATGAATTTGGCCTCACCTGCAGCTGGGCATGTGTTGCTCTCTAAGGTGGAAAGGTCTTCTATGGGACGGTTTAGAAACGCCATACGCGACGCCACGTTTCATCTATGATACAGTAGTGCCTCACTTATCAGACCACCGCAACGGGTAGCTGTGGTGTTCGTTTTGAATCGGTGGCGCCATTCGCTTTAAGCCAGGTGGTCGAGAAGACGGGTTTTACTGGGTGTTGTTGCCATAAAGCCTGCGATCCACACCTAAACGCTACCTTAAACGACTAAATGTCTGCAAATGATCAAAAACCGACTCGGTGCAGTTCACTGTCTGACTGTGGTCACAGACGGTAATATCTGTCTTAAAAGACTTCTCGTGTTTAGGTAGTACCCCGTGTAGTCTTTTAAGCCACATTTCTTTATAATTTTATATGTGTGTATCTCATATAGAGTAAAACATTATTTGTATAGATGCGCGCGCGCGCGGTGTGTGTACGCGTTTTTTGTTACATATAATAAAGTGGTGGAGTCAGATTGTTGTGATGTTTATGAATCCTGCAGAATGATGACCAAATGACTAATACATAAATAGAAAGTATATATATATATATATATATATATATATATATATGTAATAAAACGTAATTATAATTCTAACACCTCCCACGATCTCTCTTCTTTCAGGCTGTAAAACATTCCAACAAGCTTATAGTTAAATGATGTGACCTTTATAAAATGATTTTCTGATCCTTCAGTACGTAGTAGAAAGAGAGAGTGAGAAGACATCAGTCCCTTGTGTTCTGAACTAGCAGGTCTGTTTATGGAGTTGTGTACGAGATTCATTTTTTACTTTAAAAACTGGATTGCTTGTTTTATAGTTTATGATTTCCTCTGCTATGTTATTGACACACACGCACGAGCGGACACACGCGCGGATACACACACACGTACTTCAAACTGGTACATAACATTTGAAATATTTACGTAAAACCGTACGAAGTTGCATTCAACTGGCAAACTTTGTCACATTATCACATTATAGCATTTGTAACTATATATATATATATATATATATATAGTATATATTTCCATGCCGAGGTAATAACATGTCAACAACTGTTGACTATAGAAGGTCAATTGTCTGCAAGTTACATCTGTTAAATTTATGCACATTACATGTGCTGCATATCACTGAGTATTTGGTTCTAATTTATTTCGAGTGTACTAACATATACTGTTGACGTGGCTGGTCTCCACAAGGGGCCGTCTCACTGGTGTTTTATTTTACTGGTTGTATTTGGCATAAATGAATAAAAAAAGTTTAAAATCACTTCCTGCCAAATATGGAGGTTATTGCTGTTCTTGGCGAATTGTCTTTTTATATCCGTAATCTTAGCAGTAGTACGTTAAATATCTAAATGTTGATTTTAAAGGAATTTTGAAGGAGGATATATGCGTGTGTGTGTGCGCGCGTGCGCGCGTATGTGTGTGTGATGATTGGTGTTTTACGATCACTTTTATGCACATGGTAGGATAAATGGGCCGAGCCACCTCTAAAGGTAATGAAATCAAGTCAAAGATGAAACACCTTTCAGATATGCCCACGCTGAGATTCGAACTCAGATGGTAATGATCGGTGGTCCAACGCGCTATCAACTAGACCACGGAGGCGCCCCTCTCTGTGTGTGTGCGTGTTTTCTATAAAAAAATACAGTACCGTAACCCCGACAGTCAGTGTATGGTTTGTATGCTCACCAAGTATTGATAACTATTTCTATAAAAAAATGTATGAATTATGTTACAATAAAAACATGAATTAGGTTTCGCCTGTGTAAAACTTCCACTTGTCTATTACGGTCTGGCCATGTCATCGTATTGCTTTCGCCAGTCTTTTCGTGGATTTTTCCATTCGAGTCACTTGTCCAATCCGGTCATATTTAAACAAGGTACGTGTGTATATGCATATATTACCGTTATCATATACTGGTCAATAATAGTCTCTTTAAACAAAAACTGTGGATAAATTGATTAATTTTCTTGACCTACTCGGAAACACATGGCTTTATCACATTTCAGATTGTAAATAATGAATTTTGGGATGATGATGATGATGATGATGATGACGACGACGACGACGACGGTGATGATGAAGATGATGATGAACTATTTAGTTTGACATCTGCCTTTGCTGCGGTTTAATGATATATATCGGTCAGTTTGCCAGTCCTTCTATCTGTCTCTTATGTATGCTGTCCAATATGCTCGATTTTCTCTGTCTGTCTGTCTGTCTGCCTGTATGTCTCTCTCTCTCTCTCTCTCTCTCTCTCTCTCTCTCTTCTCTCTTTGTTAATTTGTCTGTATTGCTGTGTGCACATAGCTCTGTCCTTCAATCTCTTTATCTGTCTGGCTGCTTACCGATCTCTCTGTCTGTCTGTCTGCATGTCTGTGTTTTAAGCTGCATATAAATTATGACATTAAAATACAGTGATACATCAACGATAATAACCTCTGTGTGTAAGACAGACAGACAGAGAGACAGACAGACAGAGACAGACAGACTATATTTGTCTGTCTGTCTGTCTGTCTGTCTGTCTGTCTTCATGCATGTATGTATGTATGTATGTATGTATGTATGTATGTATGTATGTATGTATGTCTTACACACAGAGGTCATTACTCTTGAAGTATCTCTCTATTTTAATGTCATAATCTATATGCAACTTAAAATAGATTGAAAATGATGTTGTTACCAATTTCCTTCGTGAAAATGTTATAACCTATATGCATCCATGCATTTGCCCGCACACGCACGCACACGCACGCACGCACACACACGCACACACACGCGTACATAGAAAGAGAGAGGGAGAGAGGCACATATACAGTCAACAAGATTTCTATTAGACTATAGCCTCATTATAGGAACACATTTCTGCTCATTAAGACTTTACACACTCTAACCATTATAAACCGCACCCCTTCCCTTGCCAGAATATTATACATGTAATATTAACTAATATAACGTGTATTATTATATAAACTACTTCTACGGCTGATGCAACTACTACCCTAATTACTACTACTACAATTAATAATAATTTTAATGCATATTTCATATAGCTCTAATATATCATTAGAAAGATGAGGGAGTTAATGAACCAAGTGTACCCTAATGGAGAAGAAATTGACCTAATTATTACCTTTTAAAGGTCAGGTCAAACAGATGTACCATAAGAAGTATGTCACAATAATAAGGATCTACGATTCTACATTACTCTGCTTATAAAAGTTGGTGTTTAATTACAGTAAATAGTTATCCCGTTATAATAGATTTTTGTCCATGGTATACTTTTAATACGCGCGCAAATATATATATATATATATATATATATATATATATATATATATACACACAGATTCAAATTTACCGGATGTTCTAGGCTGGTCCAGGCTCTTGGAACGTTTCACCTCTACGGGCCAAAATGGCTGCCCCATTTCCTCTTTGAATTTTACTTTACAAACGGTGCAGCATATTTAGAGCTGGAAGGAAAAAAACCCACACAGGACCACATTTCAGGAGGTCCGACCAACACCAAACTGTTTTACTCAATTTACTCAAAAACTGTTTTACTCAATTCACTCAATTTCTCAAAGCCCCATAAATTCTGTCCAGCGCCATTAAGAAGCCCACCATAGAAGGGAAAGCTTATGCTGGTATTATTATCAACTGAGAGACCGGTTATGATATATATGTCTGGTATTTTCTTACGCTCAAAGACTGTATATTGGTTGGTGTCTTATGACCTTGATACGCCGTGAAACCCGTCTAAAAAGGCCATTCTCTGAATCATTTAAGATGGTTCTAAAACGATTCTGTAGATCATTTC